>OVBE01010356.1:0-15101 GCA_900406425.1 Iberis pinnata
CCTGGTCACACCATGACTATTTCGGAGGAGATTATAGTTTATATTCATTCCAACAACACTATGACTCGTCCATTGTGCTCTCAATGTAAAGAACGTTGTCAACACAACATAATCTTCCAATATATTGGTGGAACATTTTGTTCTCTATCATGCATGCAAGACTAGTGGTTGAGTTTTAAGTACGGCACTGTCCATGCTGTAACTTGCATAATTGTGATCTGTGATTTGTGATTTGTTTCACACCCTATATGTAATTCTATAATTAGCTTGTATCCCTCTTCATTTCACTGTAATAAACTTCAAGTGTATCCCAAAACGTTTTCTTTTACTTCAATAAAGTTTGTGTTTCATCTTCCTTTTCTTTCTTTCTTCATTTCCCAGTAAGATTATTTTCTTTATCTTTGGTAAAGTCCAAAATTAGTTTAAAGAAAAATAGAAAATTCATTGTGGTCAAGTGACAAATTGATTTTGGTCAAATGTTTATGGAACTTCTACTATATCATTTATGAAAGTCCACTTTAGTAATTATACCATTTTAGAGCACTTTCATTGGAGTGTTTTAGGAGGGTTCTTAATAAAATAAGTGTTAAAAAATTAATAAATAAGAAATTATTTCTTAAGATTCAATTCTTAAAATCCTTCTGTAAGAACTGGATCTTACACTATTCACATCACATTTATGTTTTGGTTTCTTAACATAGTGGCAAATATGTAACTAATTTAAAAAGTTTTAAAATATAAGATTAATATAATGTTAAGAACTTTTAGTTGGTTCTTAATCAATGGACATGCTCTTATATTGTAAAAATTAGTTATAAATAAATAAAAAATTATGATGAGATTCCATTTTTTGTAAAAGAAATGGTGATTAAAAGTAGGCTTAATTTCACGGAGGTGGACTTTTGGAGAAGTATTTATACTGTTATGTACATTGTGCTAGTGGTGGACTTTAAACATGAAAAAGAACTAAATCCGGACGAAAATACCCTCTCATGCATTCTCGTGATAAGTGAGTGTGTTGGTGCACGTGTGACCAACCCTTAGATGGTTGGTAATGTTTTTGGACCGTTAGATACATCAGTGAAATAGAGGCCGTTGATATTTATGTATTAAACATTATTTAATTTTTTGAAATAATTTCCACACGTTTTTCAACCCTTCAGGAAACGTGAGAAAAGGTATAGATGTACCCATCGATGATATCAGATGTACCAGGTTTTAGAAGACAAATGGAAGCTTGAGCATNTTTCATAAATGTGTACACGTACAAAATCTTATTTTTGTTAGTTTAACGAAATTTAACGGTTTCGTTGTTCGCTTGATAACAACTTTAAATATGAACAAGTACATTATGGTTATGTGCGGGGAATGGATTTACAGCTAAGATGGGCAGTGGGATTTTATTGTTTGCAAACGCAAAATATCAAGGTTCTTGAGTTTGAAGGATGGTTGGACTCTGGACCACGTACACATGGATTTGATATTGAAGTTCGGGATGGCTGAAGCAATTCCTAGGTGCAATAATCAGGCGCCAATAATCGTTCAGTGATCGGGCATTGTCCATTGTACGTATAGAAATGGGTAGAAGAGTTGGAATTATTATGTTTGTAAANCGTAAATTTTTGAAGCCAATGGTCCGTCGATTGCGACCGACTGACGGACACGCGAGCTGCTAAACATGTACGGGTGACGGGGAAAATGGATGAACCGGTATCCATGAGTCAAGGCAAAGAGTTTTCTACCCCAACTGAATCAATGGACTTCGTAGAAGATGATGTACTAGTTGCGCATGTAGAAGCGGTTGAGGTTAGTATGGGCAAAACTGATCGTTCATGAAACCAAACGGATCGTAGTCCATTCGATATTGGGATTGATTCTCCCATGGTCGAACGCGAATTATTCCCAGAGGAAACATCACCTCGTGGGTACGAGCTCTCTCTTCAACAACCTCGTTTCTTTTATCCTCTTATTCGTCTAATATATGAAAGCCAAAAACGATACAAGGCTATTCTAACAAGGCATCTTCACACTCTTACTTTTTTCCCTAGACAAGCTTCTTTAGTTTGCAATGTTTGTGGTATCATTAAAGAACGGATCCCCACCTATGTATGTGCTCGATGTGACTTTGTAGCCCACCAAGATTATATCGACTTTCCTTATGTCATAATGATATCTCGTCACCAACATCTCATATCTTTAACATATTCTCTTCCATCCGGTAATTGGTCTTGCAGAGTTTGACGCAAAAAGATTGACAAGAATTATGGCGCTTACTCTTGCAACATTTGTGATGGTGGTTAATTTGTTCATACAAGATGTGCTTTGCGTAGAGATTTGTGGGATGAAGAAGAACTCGAAGGAGTACTTGAAGAACCTGAGGTAGTTATGGATTCGTTTGAGACGATAGCTGATGGAATAAAACTTCATTTTTCTCATGGTCATAATATGCAACTTGAGATCAGTAAAGTTTATGATGAAAAACAAATCTTGTCAAGCGTGCATCCTTCCAATCTATGAAGGCTCTTATTATTCATGTGTGAGTTATTGTGACTACATTTTACATGAAACATGTGCAAAGGCACCCCTCAAAAAACATAATCCATTGTATGCTCACTCGCTAACGCTAAATTCCGTTCTTAGTGCAAGTGGACTGACATAAGGTTACTTCATATGTGATGCTTGTCACCGTGACAATTGTGGTTTCGTTTATTGGAAGACTACAGGGTATAAAATTTTTAAATTAGATTTACGGTGTGCTTCGATTTGTGAACTTTTTCAATATGAAGGTCATGAACATCTTTTATTCCTAGCTCTAAGCCCAGCTGCAGAAGAAATTAAAGCAATATGCCATATCTGCCAAAAAAACAAATATCATCTAGGAAACTAAATTGCATCGAATGCAATTATTATGGATGTTAAAATTGCCGGTGAACTTACAAACTCAATGAGTACCAGAAAATATCCCATTGAAATGTATTATGAATTTATTTAAGAGGTTAAGTAACAAAAGAAAATCTAAGGTCAATATTAAGAAAATGAGGTTCAATGATTTAGAATGGAGCTTAGCTTGTTTTTAGGAGAAAGATTTTGTATTTTTGGTAACAAGTAAACGTGAGCCTATCAAATTTGACCATTTCCATAGATGATGTCTTTACCTTAAAACTATTCTCTCAGCTTCTAATGTTTACTCATTACTCTTTTGGTTTTATAATAAGTGTCGTTTTATAGTTAAATTGTTTCATAAAAAGTGTCGTTTAAGCTTTTCAATACATAATTTAGTTTGACTTTTTGACCAATAGAATAATTAGAGTATTTTTTATTAAATTATTTAAAATATTTAATATTATTTTTATAGAAAATTCTTAATATGTATGCAAATTTCTAAAATGACACTTATTTTGATACGATTCATTTTGGTCGAGTCCATTTTAGTATATGATTTATTTTCTATCTTTGGTAAAGTAATTCTCTTGAAGAAAATAGACAATTCATCTTGGTCGAGTCCATTTTAGTAATTACAATATTTTATTTTCTTGGTCGAGTCCATTTTAGTAATTACAATATTTTGTTTTATAAAAATTGGTTATTAATAGAAAATTGTATTAGAAGAAACAAATTTATGGTGAGATTTCACTTTTAATAAAAGGAATGATGATTAAAAATTAAAAAAAAAAAACATAGTTAATAAGGAAAAGTCCCTAAAAATATTTAGACTTTGTAAAGTTTACTAATTTTATACACATTATTTCTATTTTCATTTTAATAGATCAATTTATTGGCTATATATTTATCTATGGATAATTGCACTAGATATTCATCATACATCCTAAAATTAATAATATAATACATACACATAGATTTACACTCTCTCTTGCGACAATATAACGTGTATTCTGTTTTAGCCCTCGACAATGAACAATCCACCTAGTAAGCTAACTCTGCTTTACGCATGGAATATTTGAAAAATATATTTTATTTTATTTTATTTTCACTAAGTTCCTTCGCTCTCACTTGCGATAATGGCGGATAGAAGCATAAACCGCCATTAACTCCCTACGGTTGAAAAACACTCTTTTCCAACTACAAACTTGTAATCCATTCTTTCCACTACTATCTTCCAACCAAATATATCCTCGTATTATCAAGAAATTACTATAGAGAAAGGAAAAACACAATTGCGAAGAACAAAAAATTTTGATTTAGGTTCTTTTGAAAAGGTAAATTATTCTTCACTGCAATATCTTCTGGAAATTTTCTTCAACAATCGCATGTAATTACTTATAAACCAAAAATTTGAAGAAATCTGGTACGGAATTAGGTCACCATTTTAAAATTATATGCCATTTACGAAATCAATTTTCATATGTGAATCGAGTTTTGCATATCTCTATTGCCATGTTATAAATTTGACAAGCAATTAATTTCTCTGAAGAATAATGTGAATTTGGATGATTATATTGTTCATCGTCTTCTTCATTCACTCCCACTGTTCACATTCTCACTATTCTCATATCTCATGCGGTAATAAGTGTTTTTCTGATGACACGAAATTGACTACTTACTCTCGTAGTTCGATTATTTTATTTTATTCTTCTATGCTTTCAAAGTTAAAATATGGGTGAAGAGACGAACCAGGAACTGTCATGTCGTTTATTTGAGTTTAACTACGAGCCTGAAGGGCGAGTTAGACTAAATAAATACTTCAACCTAAGAGCAATCGAACATATCAAACAAGCATTAGATAATATCATTTGGTGTCGCTCATGATTTTGCAGTTCAATTTCGTGATGCATATGAAAAATTACGAATTCTCTCTCATCTTTGTTAACTATCTGCTGTCAAGATAGTTGGTCACCAATAAGGACAATGAATTATGGTGACTTTTAATAGAAAGCCAATAAGGTATGCCCTGCCATTTTCGGTGATGCAACCATAGATCTTTGTGGTGATAACGAGCTCTCTCTTCAAGAATCTCGTTTCTTGTGTCCTCGTGGTCATATGATGGATGAAGAGAAAAAACGAAAAAAAGGAAGGCTATTATAGCAACGACAAATATGTTTACCCATACCGATGGCGATATCTGTAAACACACTTTACTTCCACGCTTTTGCTGCAACAATCAAAAATATAACGATAGTATTTGCTACGCATGTCTAGCTCGAGAAATTAGCACTAACTATTACAGGTGTGTCAACTATGATGATTTTTACCACAAAGAATGTGTGGAGTCTCCACTTTTTATCAAACACCCTTCTTTTCCCTTTTTTCTTTCCAACTTTCAAATATTCCGCACCATACGCCGACGCATGGGATAACTTACTGTCGTCCTACTTTGAAAATAACTATGCATCCATTTTTTCGATGAAGCCAATACCCATTTTGATAAACCAATTAAAAAGACAGCCCTACAATAATATTGGTTTTACATTAAAAAAAAAAACACATTGTTGTACAATTTTCGTACACAAACATGGTTATAACTCAAGTCTTTACTAATAGTTTAAGGTTTTTTTTCTTATCTTCCAAGAATGTGACATGTGTCCATTCTTTTAATATTAAACCAATAACATTAGACCAGACCAAATAATACAAAACCAAACCAAATAATCTATTATAGCACAAAAGTCATAAATAACATATTTCACTAATATTTTAAGGTTTTTTCTCCTTCTACTCGAATATGTAACATGTGTCCACCTTTTAACACTAAACCAATAACATTAGACCAGACTAAATAATACAAAACCAAACCAAATAATCTATTATAGCACAAAAGTCATAAATAACATATTTCACTAATATTTTAAGGTTTTTTCTCCTTCTACTCGAATATGTAACATGTGTCCACCTTTTAACACTAAACCAATAACATTAGACCAGACTAAATAATACAAAACCAAACCAAATAATCTATTATAGCACAAAAGTCATAAATAACATATTTCACTAATATTTTAAGGTTTTTTCTCCTTCTACTCGAATATGTAACATGTGTCCACCTTTTAACACTAAACCAATAACATTAGACCAGACTAAATAATACAAAACCAAACCAAATAATCTATTATAGCACAAAAGTCATAAATAACATATTTCACTAATATTTTAAGGTTTTTTCTCCTTCTACTCGAATATGTAACATGTGTCCACCTTTTAACACTAAACCAATAACATTAGACACAACCAAATTTGTAACTAATACTTATAAAATACCGTTTCATTTTTTTAACTAAAATTTGCATTAAAATTAAAAATTGAAAACTAAATGACCATTTCTATAACTATAATACCCATGGGATAACTTACTATTTTCCCTCTTACTTTTTTCCCTAGAAAAGCTTCTGTCTGCAATGTTTGTGGTATCATTAAAGGATTGATCCCAACCTATGTATGTGCTCAATGTGACTTTGTAGCTCACCAAGATTGTATCTATTTTCCTTTTGTCACAAGGATATCTCGTTACAAACATCCCATATCTTTTACCTATTCTCTTCCATCTGGTAATTGGTCTTGCGGAGTTTGTCGTAAAAAGATTGACAACAGTTATGGCGCTTACTCTTGCAACACTTGTGATGGTGGTTATTTTGTTCATACAAGACGTGCTTTGCGTATAGATTTGTGGGATGGAGAGGAACTTGAAAGAGCACCTGAAGAACATGAGGTAGCTATGGATCCGTTTCAGACGATAGCTGATGGAATAATACTTCATTTTTCTCATGGTCATAATATGCAACTCAAGATTAGCAAAATTTATAATGAAAAAAAAATCTTGTCAAGCTTGCGTCCTTCCAATATATGAAGGCACTTATTATTCATGTGTGAGTCATTGTAACTACATTTTACATGAAACATGTGCAAACGTGCTCCTCGAAAAACATTTAAGAAAGAGGAAGAGGGGGCAAGTGGTGATAGTTCAGACTGGTGTGAAGCACACGAGAAGAAAATAGTATATACAGATAAAGGTGGATTCTATGCGTGCGATGAATATTGTTACATCACTCTTCATGTTGATTGTTTTCTTGGGACATACCCGTATATGAAGCCTGGTCGCACCATGAGCGTCCATGACTATTTCGGAGGAGATTATAATTTATATTCATTCCAACAATAATGTGACTCGTCCATTGTGCTCCCACTGTAAAGAACGTTGTCCACACAATGTAGTCTTCAAATGGATCGGTGAAACATGTTGTTCTCTATCATGCATGTCTAATACCCTATACATAGTCTTCTTAGACTTTAAAGGCTGCAATCTAAAATGAAAAAAATGAACCGATTTTTAAACTATAATTTTTAGAACGGGCCGATTCTCAAACTAAAATTTTGAAAATAAAAATGGGCCGCAAGCTCGTGCTTGGCCTCAAGACTGGGTCTAACTCTATATGTAAATCTATGAATAGCTTGTATATCTCTTCATTTCAGTGTAATAAACTTCAAGTGTATCCCAAAACATTTTCTTCTACTTCTTCAAGTTATGCAATAAACTTACTTTTAATCTTCCTTTTTTTTCTTTCTTCATTTCCCAGCAAGATCATTTTCTTTGTCTTTTGTAAAGTACAAAATTAGTTTAAGGAAAACTAAAAAGTATAATTTAACGTTTAGTATATTTAAGATATATATGTTTATATCCTCTATTTCTTATTTTTCATATTTTTATTAAAAAATAAAAACTAATAGTTATATAATGTTAAATTAATAATAAATATTTTTTCTACATATGTTATGAAATAAAATTTTAAACTTCGGACATATATTACATAATCTATTTTTTTAAAACTCAACATCAAATGCAAAATCAAGTAGTGGACTTATAACATAATCTAAATATACTTAATATAATAAATTATAATAGGAAAATTTTTATTTATAGACATCTAATTTTTTTAAAAAAAAATTGGTTAATTCAATTTTTAAAATAAATAATCAAATCAAACATAACTAAATATTTTACATTTTTGATATTAAATGTAATAGTGTACTTCGTAACAAAAAAAATCTGGATCTCAACAAGCATAACATAAAAATTTATTTTTCAAAAATTTAATATTTAATTTAATTTATGAACTTATTATAAATTTTACTTTAGACACTTTAATATAATATAAAAAAATCTTTATGTTTATAATATTTAAAATTTTATGTTAATAATATTTTCAATTTTTACTATGCTATATAATAAATTTAAACTATATCATTTATTTAAATTTAAACTATCCAACACAATTTTTAAAACATATAAACAATAGTATTTTACGTTTAACAATATTATATTTTGTTATTAAATTTATATGTTATGCCTGTTGAGATCCAGAATTTTTTTGTTACGAAGTACACTATTACATTTAATATCGAAAATATAAAATATTTTGTTATGTTTGATTTGATTATTTATTTTAAAAACTGAATTAACCATTTAAAAAAAAATTAGATGTCTATAAATAAAAATTTTAAATCCTTAATTGAGTAAGAAGTTGAGAACATTACCTTGAAGTCTTGTGCAATCTCACGAACAAGTCTTTGTGTGTTTAAACCGCTAGAAGGTTCAATTGGTGAACAAGATGCGATAAACTTCATTTACCGAGAGAAGATGTAAGTTAATCTAGATATAATGATAATTTGAAAAACTATCCTCCTAATGTTGAAGTTGGTGGTGATGATGAGTTATGTCTAAATTTGTTGTTTGCGAATGTCAAAATATTTGAATGGTTGACTCTGTAAAAGAATATCAACTTTTCAAAATAAAAAAAAAACTTGATAAAGAAAATGGAGATATGTCTCATGAAGAATAATTTTGATTATAGGATTTCAAAATTGTGTACACGTTTCAGGTGTATACGATGCAAAGATCAGTTCTGTAATTGGAGAATTCGTGTAGAGTGTCTACTCTTAAGCAGTTCTAAATTGTTTCTCTTATTATTATTCACTTTCTGATATATCAAAAGGTATAAATCTATCATTAAGAGTGTACAACAGCATAGGAAGTGATTCCAACTCTCTTTTGGCCTTTAGGGCTTGTGGTCAATTAAGAAAGAATACTTAGCAGCCAAAGAGAGAATGTGTAAAGGAAAAATCCTTGACAGCCTCCTAACCAAAATTGAACCATTCACTGATTTAGAAATTACTCTCAAGGATAAGTTAATCAATGAGATACCATCTAATTAGTAAAGTCATGGTGAAGCCTCTGTTTAAGTGTTATAGTGTTTAAGTTTTTAGATTTAAGTGTTTCATGGTGAAGCCTCTGTTTAATTGTTATAGTGTTTAAGTGTTACAAGTGTGTAATGAGTATATATAATGAAATTGATGAGCGTTTAAGTGTTTCGACTTCTAATGTTCTGTCTCGATGAAGTGTATAATGAATATACGTTTGTGCTATTTTAAGTTCTTTCTAATTGTATAATGAGTAATGGAATGAAAGTGAGTGTATGTGTTGTTGTCTTATCAGTGTATATGTAATGGAATGAAATTGAGTGTATGTGTTGTTGTCTTATCCGTTTATATGTAATGAGGAGACAATGTGAGTATTACAGGAGGAGTGTCTAACTTGTTTGTGCTCTTGATTTGTAGGAGGAGACAATGTGAGGTTGGGAGAATATAAGCCAATTTGATTTGAAGGAGGCGACAGTGTGAGTATCTGAGTATTTTGTTGTTTTATGAATTACTTTGTATATTCGTGACATGTAATGAGTATGTGTTGTTGTCTTATGTGGGTGACAATGTAAATGAGTATGTGTATCCTCTTCTTTATAAACATAACAATTTGTGCAATTTGATTTGTAGGAAGAGAAGCCAATTTGGTCAATGTGAGATGGAGTATATGATTTGTAGGAGTGGAGTTGTTGTTTTTTGCTTTGTGTGTGTGTGTTGGTGACACATTTACAATGTCTTTTGCTTGTGTGTGTGTCTGTGACACACTTGTTGTTGTCTTTTCATTTGTGTGTCTGATAGAGATATTTTAAATCCTAAATTACACTGCAGAGAACAGATCACAGTAGTATAGATATGATCGAATCGCACAGAGACCAGAAAGTACACGATTCAGTTTAATCTCAAATCAAGCTAAGACGGAATAATTAGATTGTTTGTGACAAAATCAAAAGGTAAAATAGAACGGTTGTGAACGATTAAATAAAAGCGTCAGGCATCAAAGAATCCACAGATATTCAGGTTTAAAAGTCAAATTATCATGCAAGGATTTTCTTTGAAAATAGTTTCAACATGAAAGACAATGATAGAATAATCTCCTCTCATATTATTAAACCTTATGCTAAAATTATCAGAAACAAACTCTCACTTTTTAAAATAATTTGATCATGCATTAATGTTCAGATTCATTTTTTCATAAGCATTCATGACAATATTTTCGCAAGCAAGACCACTTATTCATCTAGAGTAGATCCAACTTCTAAACCAAATCTCTTTGTGTTTATTAGTCTAATATCAATAAACTAGATGGCCAATCTAATTCATGCATTAATAACAAATTTAGACTAAGAATCTAACAATTGTTATCCCCTTTATGAAAAATCTATCAATCATACCTGATTTTCCTGGAAAACCCTAAAACCTAACTAGTGAAATACTCAGACATTGACAAGCAAACACAAATCAACATCTTTAAAGAACACATAATAAAATAAATAGAGATATATTAGAAAGGGTTCAGAAATTTTTCTCCAAATACAAAGGTCTGAATCTCTTCTCCCTCAGTAAAAACTCTCCAAAATAAAATAAAGCTTTATGAAAAATAACCTAACCCAAAGGCTTTTATAGTCTAAAAGGTAAAATAATCTAAAATAAGGAAATTGGATAAGTTGAGGACTTGGATGCAAAATTTGGAAATCTTCTTGTTCTTCTCGGGGGAAGTGCTCAACCGATCCCCTAAGTGCTTGATCGAGCACTTCAGTTTCTTGCACGGTCATTCTTCTTGTGCACGATCAATCTTGGTCTCCGGATTTTTTCAGGGGGAAATGCCCATCGTGCATTCTCTAAAATTGTTGCTCGATCGATCAACTCTTTGCACGATCAATCACTTCTTTAGCATCTAACCAATTCTTCTGTTTTGCTCTGAAATGCTTTGATATGCACATTTTTGTTCCAACACGACCCGAACACCTAAAAACCTGAAAATCTATCAAATATGCAAGGAAAACACTCAGAATAATACAGAATAGCAGACATAAATGTCCACTATTATGCATTAAAATTGAGCAGTATCAGTGTATGTGACACACTTGTTGTTGGCTATTGCTTTTTGTTTGTATCAACATGGATATTGACTTTTTAACTTGTTGTTTTGTGAACAAGTGGTTTCAATCTTCTATACTTGTAAATTGTCTCTCTTCCTATACATGTTTAAATCTTTAGAACACACTTGCTTTTTCTTCTTAATAAACGTGACACTTCTTCTTCTCATTATATCATCTTTATCAATCTCACATTTTCATGGTTTCTTCTTCTTGTAATTCGTTCGATTTCAGTGATTAGTTCAAAGAATCTCTCGATGAAGCTTTCGAAAAATGTTTTGATGGGCACTTAGATCAACAAATCAACGCTCTTGCACCGAATCCTAGACAAAAGAAAAACCAAAGATATATAGAAAGAGACTGTGAGCACGACTATCTCCATTTATGGAATGATTATTTTAGCGATAATGCAACATATACACCTCATCTATTCTAACGACGATTTCGAATGAACAAACATTTGTTTGTTCGAATAGTTGACCGTTTATCCTATGAAGTTCACACTTCAAACAAAAGAGAAATGATACCGGAAGATTAGGTCTTTCCAGACAACAAAAATGTACCGCGGCAATTCGTATTATGGCTTATGATTTTGCGTGGGATATGGTTGACGAATATCTCCGGCTCGGTGAAAGTACGACCCTTTTGTGTTTGAAAACTTTTATCCAAGGAACTTTTCTTTGTTTAGGGATGAGTATTTAAGAACACCCACACCGGATGATCTAGAACGGTTACTACATGTCAGAGAGGTTCGGGAAATTTTTTCCATAATATACTCGTGGTTCCGGAAAACCAACAAATCCTCATAAGCCGGTAGCTTCACAAGACCTATGGATTTGGCACGCTTTTTCGCGGCTCCAGATACCTTTAATGATCTCAATGTTTTTGATTGTTCACCGGTACTTGATGTTTTATATGGTCGAACCCTGGCAGTTATATATTTTGTCAATGGCCGCTAGTATCGTTTGATTTACTATCTAACTGATGGTATTTATCTTAAATGGACATCATTTATCCAATTTATTACACTTCCTCAAGATCCCAAAGCATCGTTATTTGCAACATTTTAAGAAGTTGTTCGGAAAGATGTGGAACGGGCTTTATACATTCTAAACGGATATACCTATAAATGTTGTTAATGTGATGGCCACGAGATATCTACTTTTTAGATAGAATAAAAAACATGAACTAAAAACAAATTTTGTAGACTATGTGGAAAAAATATGAATACGCTAAAAATTTACTTTTTCCTTTTCTTTTTCCTTCCTAATATGATTTTATTTATCTATTTGCCATTTTTAAATAATTTTTAATAATTAAAAAATTTTATTTTTGTGAATTTTTTTTCTATATATAGTTAAAATTTTTTAGAAAAATTCTCTGGTCTTATTAGACTACTTACAATGGCTTATTGAATAAAAATATTCAACTATTGAAACCATACAATGACATGTTGAATAAATGAAAAAAGATGAGGTGGATTAATTATAGTTGAATACTTTCAACATGTTGAATTGTCGATGAAGTGAGAGAAGACATGTGTCACATTTTGATTGGTTGTTGAGATTCTTGATATTTTTTTTTACCCAAATTATTTGTACTCAATTAATTTATAATAAATAATTTTTTATGTTTATAAATTTTATATCAAAATTCATAAAAAAATTTTAATCTATAGACAGAAACTCGTTTCATTTGATTTGGACATAGAAAAAAATTCATAAATGGATCCCAATAATAACTCTTTTAACACTAAGAATTCTACTAATTATCCTTTTAACTACTCAAATCTCAATTCTTATCAATCTCAAAATATATCTTACATTCAAAAATATTTATTTTTTATTTTTATTTGCAAAATAATTTAAAAATAAAACGAAAAATAATTTTTTTTTGAAAATATTTTATTTTAGTTGTTTTATTTAATGGTAATTGATTATTATTAATATTAAATTATAAAATTATATGTCCTTATAAGCTTTTATAAGCTTGTTTACAAGTCTGCCAGTTTACTTTTCTTCTATCTTTATAAGCTTTTATAAGCTTGTTTACAAGTCTGCCAGTTTGTTTATATGTCTTTATAAGCTTTTATAAGCTTTTATAACTTAATAGTCTTCACCTTATAATGGTAAGTGATTATTGTTAATATTAAATTTTAATTTTATTAAACAAAAGCATTGTAAGATGTAAGTGTTGAATAAATGTTGAATTAATAGGTGGATGAGAGAGATTGTGATGTGGAGTGTTAAAAATGTAAAAAGAGGGTGTTGAATCAAAATAGCATTGTACATAGTCTTAAACAAATTCAGAAGCATTTAAAGTCAAGTAACTTCAACATATTAATTGTCTTTAAGAAAGCGAAGGTGTTTTAATATTTGCTAAAAGAAGCACACAAAAGACACACCACAAAAGCTTAAAGCTAAAACATAAGCAAAAGTCATTAGCCATCATCTAGACATAGCAACTAAAGAAAAAAAAACATCAAAGCCATCATTCTCTCTACATAATAGGAACCAGTTTTCTTCAAACACACTTCTTCTTAAGCACGTTCTCCTCTGATCCTGCGAGCTAGTTGAATGTCTTTAGGCATGATGGTTACACGCTTAGCATGAATGGCACACAGATTTGTGTCTTCGAATAGACCCACAAGGTATGCTTCTGCAGCTTCTTGAAGTGCAAGAACAGCATGGCTTTGGAAACGAAGATCAGTCTGTAAATCACAAAGATCATTAGTTTCAAATCCTTAAAAGTAGGGCTGCGAATCAGGAAGGCTCGGGTTGGAACGAGTCGGACATTTCAGTTTTCGGTTATCTCGGTTTCCAGATTTGTGTTCCAAACTAAACCAAATAAAATTTCGGTTTTCGGTTGGGATTTTGTTTTTGAAGTTCGGATTATTTGGTTTAGTTTGGTTATTTTTCTATTTGGTTTTTCTGGTTTTGTTATTTTCGGATTTTTTCAAGTAAATAAAAAGAAAAAATAAACAGATCAGATATCAGTTCAGTTACCATAATTGATTTTTTTCTGATCGGTTTACGAAATATAATTCGGTTCGGTTAAGAAAATCTTGGTTAGGTTCGGAAATTTTGGTTCGGTTTATATTCCCAGCTACTTAAAAGTATTGTCCTTGAATAAGAAGTTAAGAACATTACCTTAAAGTCTTGTGCAATCTCACGAACAAGTCTTTGGAATGGAAGCTTCCTGATCAATAGCTCAGTACTCTTTTGGTACTTACGGATTTCACTATGAACAATAAGAAACAAAGAAACAGAGTTTGTGAATTAGAACATTTATTAAACGAATACAACACTATGAACATTGTTGTATTTTGAATACAAACCGGAGAGCAACAGTTCCTGGACGGTAACGATGTGGTTTCTTAACTCCTCCGGTAGTTGGAGCAGACTTACGAGCAGCCTAAGATTTAAACAAGATTTGTGTAAGCAAAATTTGAAAGTAAGTGAAGATTAAACCAGTCTGATTCATGAATGAGAGACTAACCTTTGTAGCTAACTGCTTCCTTGGAGCTTTTCCTCCAGTAGACTNACTTACGAGCTGTTTGCTTAGTACGAGCCATCTGTTCATAAATTCAAAACAAGATTTCAGATTCTAGTGATTAAATTGATGGAATGAATCGTCAAATCCTAAATCTATCTACAGTTTCAGAGCTAAAAGGTGATCCTAGCCACTCGAATACACAAATCTAGCGAATCGACTACATTCAAAACCTAATACCAAATTTCAAATCATTCATCTCCAATTAATCTAAATCTATCTACATTTTCAGAGCCATAAGATGATACTAGCCAATCTAAAACTCAGATATAGCGAATCGATTCCATACAAACCTAAACTCAGAAA
>OVBE01010357.1:0-15101 GCA_900406425.1 Iberis pinnata
ATAAGGCTAACGAGTGCTTGCGTACATAAGATGAATATGAAAGGAGATAAAGGATCTATCTGGCTTAATCCTCTATGTGGAATTATATTCCCTCTGGGTTGACCATTAAATAACACCCGGTATCGTACCGATGTTATACATCTCATAATCCATCCAATCCATNCCCATCTTCTTCATGACCGCATCTATAAATCCCCATTCTAGCATGTCATACGCTTTACTCATGTCCGTTTTTATTGTCATTCGTCTGTTTTTCCCTCCTGAACTTGTTCGGACACATAAAAAGATGTTAATGTGGGTATTGTCGATCAATATATATGAAAATATAGTACATATGTTACCCTATGTGCTTAATATAAAATACTCACATATATGTTTTTTTTGTCGCCGATATATTGTATTAAATTAAAAACAAACAAACTCACAAAAAATATAAGTGGAATTGAGAATAAAAACCGAAACTGAAACTGAAAAACCGAACAAACGGTTCTCGTTCGGTTTCGGTTCCATCCAAAATTACGTGATAGTTCCTGAGACAAAGAAACATGGGTATAGTGTAGGAACCGGAATCGGAACCGAACCGAGAATCAATGGGTAGAACTGAATACCCAAACATATATATATATATATATATATTTTGGATTAGGTTTAGTCACTTAGCAAATTCTATTATTGGGTACTTTTTCTGTTTTATCGGGTATTTTTTAATAGGTACATTTCGTCTTAAACTTTCGGGTTTTTTATTCTGTTATCAGGTACATCTTATTTTATCGTGTATTTTAATCAATTATCAAATATTTTTTGTCTTAAATCTTTTCGATTCTATTATGGTATCATGTACTTTTTTTGTTTTATCATGTATTTATTTAAAATTTGGGTTTTAATACCTAGAACCAATTAAGAACCAAAAAAATTCAGGTAATTTTTGGTTCCTTAAACATAAAACCGAAATGACTCGGAACAGATAGGAACCAAACCAGAATCAAACCAAAAATTTGAAAATGACTGATTGGGTATTAAAATTCAGGAACTGAAGAACCAAAATCGAACCGAATATCCGTATGCCCAGCCCTAGGTACAAGAAATCCTACCAGGAGGAAAATACAAACACATATTAGGTAGATTTTTTCTAAAATAGTGGAAATAACTACTCCTCGATGGATATTAATAAGTCCCGAAGGACCACAAAAACTACAAAGGAAAACCTTTCCATACTGCAAGAAATACGTGATAACCTGATTAGTGGGTATATTACCGGAACGGTATGAGAGTATTGGAGTTGTACCCTCATAGGACTGTTCAATTCCACCTAATAACAATAAACTGACAACCAAACAAAAAAGGATAAGATACTTAGAAAAGCCTAAAACTAGACAAAATAAACTAATTACGTTTATACATACACAACAAAATATGAGAATGCTAGTTGGCTTTACCAAAAAGGAATTGGGCTGACACCAATTACAAATGGGTAATTATCAATACCCAGAGACAGAGAATTGTCTACAAACAGCTACAACCGATCCTGCCAACGCACTGTCTGTCTGGTCTCTAGTAAATGCTCTGGTATGCTAAAGCAAATTCCAGGAGGAAAGCCCAACACATCCATCACAAAAAGAACAGATGGTAACAATGCGCCTCCAACTTCTCTGGCAGCCGAACCACCACCCACCACCCAGAACAAATATCTAGGCCATGCAAGCCAACAAAATCGAATCGCTCGCCGGAAGTCATAGGCCATCGCCGATTAGAAAGATGAAGCCAATGAAAAGATACACAAGAGACATATGTGATTAGTAGCGCAGAGGAGTCAATATCAATCTGACCGCTGTGAGCAACATTCATCCACTCAAGTAGCATCATTGCACCACCTAGATCGAAAAGAGCATCCCCATCATCGTGTGCAGAATATCGTAAATGATCAGAGGCTACGTTAGATGGAAGGAGGAGAAGAGGAGACTGATACATTCGATCACTAACGTGAAAAAAAATAAAAACAAAAAGAAAAGCATGATGTCTATCACCGACTGAAAAAAGAGCGGCGGTTAATTTAGAACTATCACTTACTAAATGGTAAACTTCAACCCATAAATAATTTTAAACTCAATCATTAAGCTTACAATCATAAACTTATGTCTACTTTAACATGGATTACATGTATAGATGGCATAGATAAATACCTTGGTTTACCTAATTCAATCCCAAAACAACAAATACACAATTTCTCTTATTTAAGAGATAAATTCATAATAAACTTGACAATTTGTACACAAAAATGCTCTTACAAGATGGCAAAGAAACCCTTATAAAATTAGTAACAACATCAATACCAACTTACACAATGTCTTATTTTATTCTTTCGAAATCAATTATCCATCAAATCAGACAATAAGTTCGCAGATTTTTCTGGGACAACTCTAAAGAAAAACATAAAATACCATGGATAGTTTGGGATATAATCACTAAAGGCAAAACGGATGGAGGTCTAGGTATTCGAGATCTCTATGCATTCAATCTAGCCTTATTGGCTAAACAATGTTGGAGAATTCTGAAGCATCCAAATTCACTCCTAGCACTTTGATATATATATATAAATGTTTTTCCAATACATCAATCCTAGACTTCAAAATAGGGACCAAATCAAGTAAAGCTTTGAAAAGTATACATGAAAGAATTCAAATTATACAAGGCCTTAAATGAACAATTGTTTCTTGAACATAAATCAAACTTTTCCAAGATCCATGGTTACCAGCAACATCACCTAAACCTACTAATCCTCAAATCCCAAAACACTTTTAGTCAAAAATATCATATCTAAATCAACCAATACATGGTACATTACCAAAATACAATATATAATCCACCAAGTTGATATTCCTTATATCTTGTGTCAACCTTTAGGCTCACCTTCTATTAATGATACTCTTGAACATATTTATGCCTCACATGATGACTACACGGTCAAAATAAGATATCATATTGTCCAACACATAAACAACAATAGACAAATACAAAACAATATCAATTATTCAGATCTTTCGAACCTTAATATCCCATCCAAACTTAAAATCTTTTCGTGGAAACTCACTCACAATGCCATTTATGTAGGCCAAAACTTAAAACACAAATGGATTAACAAGATTCTACTTGCTAACTATGTTGAGAAGAAAATGAAACAATAAATCACTTACTTTTCCAATGTAAAGTAACACAAGAAATCTGGGAATTGGCTTCTTGAACTACCAATACATCCTTCTTTCGCATATCTAACTTACAAGATATTTTCAATTCACTATATAAACTTAACTTCAATCATAATCATAAACGATATCATCTGGTTTTTTCATTGGTTGGAATATCTAGAAAGCTAAAAACAAAATCCTCTTTAAAAATCAACTTACATTGATCCCAATTATAATAAATAATTCAATACTTGATTTAGAACTTTGGTTATAAGCTTCAAAATATCAAAAACCAATTCAAATAGCAATCCAAATATCAACACCACAACTTATCAACTCACCTACAAATTCCTCTTTTAAATGACTACCAAACTAATGTTTTTGAACAAGTATTTTGTTTTACATTTTGCATCATGGGTCAATATGACTCAGGTTTTTTGAATAGGGTGGATCCTTTACAACAAAGGTGGTCGGTCATTACTTAAAGGATAGCTACATTACCACCTACAATATCTCCATTAGCGGCTGATATCACTCGGTTTTGATGCCTTATAGTGGGTATTTATACTTGCTATTTGGCATCATTCGAGTGTTTTCCATGTATTCTTGGTATATTTTCAGGATTATACGTGTTTGAGACTTTCTGGAGCCAAAATGATGGTTTTCAGAAGATTTCAGGTGCAAATGGACAAAATGAAAATGGATGGATCAAACCCAATCAAAAAAGGATCGATCTAGCAAGCACAAGAAGAGAGATCGATCAAACCAGGCATGGATCGATCGATCCAAAGCTCATGGAGATCTACGTAAAAATTGTTCGACCGATCTCACCCTGGATTGATCGATCCCGGAAGAAGCCGAACGATGGATCAATCGATCCCATCACCCGAACTTGCTTGGAAATAATAAAAAGATGCATTCGTCCTCAAGACATGTCAAGAGTTTTCCTTATTAGATTAGGTTTTTCTATCATTATAAAAGCATTAGGCTTAAGTTTTAGAAAATGAGAGAGAAAAGAAAGAAAAAAAAAATTAAATAACTTTTAGAATTCAGAGCTTTTTGAGAGAGAAGAGATTTTTGACCCTATACTTGGAGAAGATTTCTAACCTATGTCTTTTATTTTCTATAAATTTTGATTTCTTTTATGTGTTTTTCTTTGATGATTGTTGATTGCTTATTTATGTCTAAGTAGTCACCTTGTCAGGTTTTAGGGGTTTCCTAGGTAAAACCAAGTTCAATAGTTAGGGTTTGACATAATGGTTTTGAATTGTTAGGATCTTAATCAAGATTTGTTATCAATGCTTTAATTAGCTTGATCACTTAGTTCATGAAAATAGGTTAATAAATACAAAAAGATTTGGTTTAGAAACATGACCTAGTCTAGATGAATAAGCGTATCTTCTTTCAGGAGTATTGTTTTTGATGCTTATGAACATATCGAATCTGTAATCAATGCATGGTTGAATTACCTAAATACGGAGGGAGTTTTTCTTTAGTAATTCGATTATAGGGGTCTAATACTTCGGGAGGAGATTAGTCTATTATTGTCTTTTAAGTTGAGAAATATTTTTAATATAAAATCTTGCATGTCAACCTGAGCTTTAAACCTGATAACCTGTGTAATTCCCTAACGCCTAACGCTTTCTTTAATTGCTTACCACCATTTTAATTTACGGTCTTTTAAATTTACAATCATTTAAATCATAAAAACTTTCTTACTATTGTCTTAGCTAGATTCGAACGTTTGACTGAGAGTCGCGCAACTGGTCTCTGTGGATTCGATCCTTTATATACTACTGTGTTTGTTGTGCACTTGCAGTGAATATATTTGGGTTGAAACGTGAGTGTACCAAGTTTTTGGCGACGTTGCCGGGGACCAATTATGCCTTTTAAGTTTTACTTAGCGTCTAGTCTAAGATTTTTATTTTTCAGTATTAATCTCGTTCTTTCTTCTTATCTTTGTTTTGCAGGTGCATGAACAGAAGATCTAACAAATCATCTGAATTGCTTAACTTGAATAACAAAGAACTAGCAAAGTTAAAATGCTCAAACCGGAAAGCTCGAAGAAACGCCAACTCATCTACTTCAATGGTTGAAAACGTTAATTAGAATTCGGTTGATCCAGTGGACCCAAACGACAACTTGCTTCCTCCTGGAGAAGGATACATCAATTAATAAACCTCTAAGGAGGAGGAAACGGCAATCAAGTGCCACCAGAACAACAAGTATGTGGTAATGGTAATCAAGACCCACTAGAAAATGTCAGAAATTTCCCACTACATCAAAAGAGGGTACTAGTTGGAGACTTCAACAACTCTAAAGCTTTCCTCACCAATAGGAATGCTCTACACCCTCGCCAACCTCAAAGACAGGACTAGCAGTTCCCGTTTCAGCTTATCCAGTTGCTCAGGAAAAATCAATATTATGGTTTACCCACAGAGGATCATATGGATCATATAGATAGCTTTGTGGTTATCGGCAGCACCACCCAACTTAGTGGAGTCTCTAAAGACTTCATGCATTGTAAGCTCTTTAATCACTCTTTTCTGATAGAGCTCATAGATGGTTGAAATTGCTGCCTGCAAACTCTATAGAAACTTGGGATGAGTGCAAATCCAAGTTTCTGAGTCACTTCTACATATCTACAAGGACCAACAACCTAAGAAACAAGACCTCTCAGTTTCAGCAAGGTCATGTAGAATCTTTCTATGAGGCATGGCACCGATTCAAAGAGTACCTTTGGGATTGTCCTCACCACAGATTCTCATAGCTGAATCTTCTCAATACTTTCTTCAGAGGTATTGAACATCAATATAGACTTTCTCTCTTGATACTTCTAGCAATGGTGACTTCATCACCAAACCTGTAAATGAAGCCTATCAATTGATTAATAAAATAGCTCAAAGCAATAGCAATCACTTCCTGATTACAATAGAAGAGTAAGATCAACTAGTTTAGAATCTTCTAAATTGACTGAGGTAAAAGGAATTCTCACTAAACTTCTCAAAGGACAAACCAGAAACATGTCAGCTTCATTAAAGATGTAGAGAAGATTGAAGCAAACTGCTTTGCTATCAAGGAGCCTGATAATGAAGAAGAAGTAAGCTATGTCAATAGCAAAGGACAAAGAGTATTCAATCAAGGTTTCAACAAGGGTAATCTCTCTTGGAGAAGCACCAATGTGGAAAATCCCCAAGATCAAGTGTATCCTACTCAACAGAACACCTTTGTGCAGAAATCTGGACAAGCTTTTGGATAGAATACAAGTGGGAATGATTTTCAAAGAAGTAAAGAGACAAGCTCGTGTTCTTCCTGGGAAAGTGGAAGAAAACCCAAAAGGCTACTATAAAACCATAAATTCGGATAGTGATGAGAAAAAAGATGACTCTAAAAAATCTGCAGTTTTTTAGAGGTTCGAAAAAATATGCAGAGAAGCAGATCGATCGATCCCTTAAGGGATCGGTTGATCCAATCACAAAAAAATTCCAAAAAACTCAGATCGATTGATCTGCACACTTGGATCGATGGACCATCAGACAAGAACTCGAAAAATAAAGAGATCGATCGATCCCCACCTGGATCGATCGATCCCTCTCTGCATACTGCATCACTTTCCAACTAACTTGCTGAACTCAAGATTTCACACCCAGTCGAACCTGATACTTAGGAAAAACATGTTGTGTATTATGATGAGAGTTCTAACACAATCATTCCACTAAGAAGACTTCAAAAGCTTCAAAATCCTAGGGAATTTTTAGTTCCAATCAAGATCAAGGGAGTAATCTTAATGGATTCACTCTACGATACAGGGGCTAACTTGAACGTCATGTCTAAGATTGGTGCTGAGAAATCGGGACTAAAAGGCATCAAGCCATCAGAGATAGCTTTCACACTAGCTAATAATTCGGTCATATCCTCTAATGGATCTGTCTCTAATATGATGGTGCAAGCTGGAGATTGTGTTATTCTGCTAGATTTTCATTTTATTAGATACTAATGGTACTTCAGATGGAACACTGGTTCTAGGAAAACCTTTTCTGGCATCTGTGGGGGCTGTGATGGATATGCCTAAAAAGCGAATCTATCTCACAAAGATCAAGAAGATATACTATTATGCAATAGTTCCCCACAACAGTGCTTCCAAGATATTATGATAAAGGAAGAAAAGGTAACACGGAAACCTCAAGTCAAATCTGGTACTAAAGAGGCTACTCCTGAAATTTTTCTCAAAGACGCGCAACTCTCTACCAAGAGTGCAACCCCTAGAGTCAAAAAAGAGTTAAGATAAACTTGAAGAAGATCGACGAGAATCCCCAGCCGGCCTTGATTTCCCAAACATTGGTTGGAGAAGGAATTGAGCATAAGGTGAAGAGCGAAGAAACTCCAAAACCTTCCTCAAAAGTCAAAAACAATGGTAAGGGAAAACTAAAGAAGGTCAACAAGGACATCAATATGACTTTGATTCCTCAAGCACTGGTTGGAGACAAAATTGAGTACAAGGTAAAGAGAAAAGCAACCTCAAAACCGTTTTCAAAGGTTAAAACATTCTTCCCCTCATATCTTAAGAACAAATGAAAAGACTATGCAAAGGAGATGATGAGAAAGGTTCTGCAGATGCAAATTTCAGACGATGGTGGTTGCAGTAGAGCATCTGTTGGTGCTCATTTAGTTTCAACTTAGGAGGTAAGTTCGTCAAGCTTTTGCCGTTAAAAAAGCGTTGAGTGGGAGGCAACCCACTGATTCAGTGTTTTAGATTAGTAAATTTTTACTTTTGAATCATTTTAGTTTTATGTTACTAACTTATTGATTTTTAGTTTTGAGTTCTTTGTGATTTAAGACATTCTTGGTGAAGGAATCTTCAAGCTACCCCAATTTATCTCCTATCTATCTTTGGCACCAAATTTATTAGAAACACTTTGGTACCGTGGTTGAGTACATCGATTTTATTTGAGGGCATAAAATTTTAACTACGTTTTAGGCGCTATTTAGATCCGGACGGGCATTGATCATGGGTAAACATATTTCCTATATAATGGTTGAACGGTTAGTCTTTTGGGGTTACTGGGTACCCACTAAGCAATGAAATATGGTTATGGGCCTTCACTAGACTAGGCTATCGTCCCGTCCCATTCCATTCATGGACTGCACTTGAGAAATGACTACTACTCATTGATTCTCGGTTAACTAGTTTGCGTAGAACAGTTAGCCAGAATATTATCTATGCAATTTGGATGGAAAGGAATGCTAGGATTCACACCAATGCCTCTTCAGCTTCTACATCTATCACGATCAGGACTGATTTCTAGGTTAGTGCTAGATAATTGGGAAACTCAGTCGGGAAACGCTTCTATAAGCTTATGTAAGCTTAACTAGACGTTATTGAATTTTCTGCATCTTTAATCAGTTGGTCTCCTAGCTTTTTAAATTTATAGGGCTAGGTTTTCAGTAATATTTTGTCTCCTGTAAAAAACTTTCATATTAACATGTAATGAAATTCATATTTTAGCATAAAAAATGTTATGTTTGTAAAATCTTGAAAAATATTTTCATTTTACTTTCCTTGGAGATCTTATTGCATATTCGTGATTATATATCTAATAAATGTGCTTGCTTTGTGAGCTACATTTGTGAAGCTTCTTGGTTTGAAGTGTTGTTGATCTCATTGTTAATTGATGGAGAAGGAACGTCTTTGATCGTAAGACTCACAAGGAAGCCGATCATCTGTCCACATATAAGTAATGGTTAGTCATGCATATAACTAATGATCTATACAGTCAACATAGTTTTGATGGATTAAATGAAGATAGTATACTAGTGATAAGGCGATGCATAAAAGACTGAATCCAGGGAAATAAAATGGTGCATTATCGGAGAGAAACAACGCTGCAAAAGTAATATTGTTGTTTTAAACACCTAAACATTTGGATATAAATGGTATTCAAACTCCACTCTCATGTTTTCACAAACCTGTTAATGGACTATATACAAATGGAGCAATTACTACCGCAAATGAGTTTATCGCAGATATACATCCCTGTACCTTCCCCTGCAATTGTTATGAACTACGAAATTAATACAATCAATAATTTGTGGAAGAATATTATAATTGTTGTGAATGATAAAAGTATGTTATCTTCATTCAAATAAAAGCTTCATCATGTACAATTTATGATTTTGATTATTAAATTTACAAAATATTGAACAAAAATTAGGTGTCTAATAGTCACAAAACATCATTATCATACATTAATTAAAATTTTGAACTTCTGCGCCGTATACAAAATTTTAAAAAATAATTGAAACTGTTCAAAGAATAGAAAAGACGGTTTCAAAGCCATATGTGTGATATGTATAAATACTCATTTATGCATATCCTCGACGTTAGCTGAGTTCTTTTGTTAAGAGTTGTTTATTCCACAAAACAAATAATAGAAATTTGGATCTACTTGCTAGTACTGCCTGCTATCGTAACCGTTCATTTTCTTGTTTAAATACTTCATTTTTATATTAGTTTGTAAATTCGTACAATGTTTTTACGTAATCATTAGTGAAGTGTGTATTTGGTTAAAATATTCATTGTAGTACTAATTAGTGGCATATACATATGAAAACATATGCCACAAACCTATGTTAGTATATAAAGATTGGAAATTGGTGATAAATAGTACCTGTTCATTGGGTCCAACTTGTTTTGACGCAATACCACAAACCTATATAAAAAAAAGACTTTTAATTAAGTAGTACTATGTAACGAGCACCAATCTTAGAGGAGAAGTACATCTTTACTTACCGATGGTATTATAAACATGCCTCCAGGTACAAGGACCGACGCAGCATAAGGAACCTACATATTGTTCGCATCAACAATTTTCTTTATCACCTTGGTAGTTTTTTTGTGCTTATTGAAGTCTCTCATATCTCAAATATTAGTTGGACTAATATTTTGATTAGAGGATAATTTCAACTAGCTAGGACCAACACAATAAAATTCATAGGTATTACCGACTAAGTTTCGTATTTCAGTATGGATTAATATGGAGTTTATATTTCTTGATAAATTTTGTTTATTTCTTTAAGGGTTGTATGTGATATTGAACATATAAACATATATTAGCAACTTTGCTAACACTGCTCAAGTTTCAACAACTTTACTAACATTGTTAATTTAATTTTTAGGACTCACCCATGTTGCCCATGAAACACTGAGAATTGCTGCCTGCACGACAAACACATCAACCATATTATATCATAATTAATTAGACAATTTAATTTATTTAGTCATGTACTGATTAATTAAAGTAAAGATAAAATATATATTTTTCAAAATGTTTACATTGAAGAATTCCATAAGGAGCCCTGTTGATAACACCCTACGTTCTCCAATGGCAGAAATTAATACTGGCAATATAAAAAGCTGATAAACAAAAGTAATTCAAAATCATGTATCGATAAAATATTTAATTTTGAGATTATAAACAATTACATAACTCAATACCTGGGAGATAGAGCCAATAACTGAAACTAATAGAAAGAGCTCCGCAAAGTCATTTTTGTTGAACGCCAAACGAGCTTTCATAAAATACTGGATTGTTATAATTTAAAATATTAATACCCTCCACGTAACTAATTTAAAGACTTGTAAAGTAAAAATGTGGATATGAGAAATACCATGAAAGCAGATTCCATTCCACTTTGCGAGAAGTTAAAAAAAAATGTAACAACCAAAACTTGAAGGAGTATGGTACTGTCAATTATAACAACTCATATTGGTTTTCTAATATAAACTATATATCAATTATATAAAAGGTATGTATAAATTGTATACCTATTCTTCATCAAAGTGAACATATCTTTCAAAGACGTATGCTTAGCCTTGAAGACATGTGTCTTAGTACTTGGTTCATCGTTGAGAATGGGCTCCACTAGCATCCTTAGATCACCACGATCATCATCATATTCGTTTTTTTCATCATCTTCTTGTATTCTCTCTTTTAAAAAAACTCTCATGTACACCAAACCAACTAGAAACGATATTGTTGATATCTAACCAAATTTAACCAATTTATATAGTGTTATATATGAACACGAATCTAGCTAAATGATTAGATCACTATTTGAATTTATAAGTTATATATACAATACCTCAAAAATCAAAGCTACAGGTAAAAAACGAGCTGTGAATGTTGCAAAAACTCCGGAAACTGAGCTAAAACCGGCTAAAACTCCAAACATTGATATTCTTTTTCTGCCATGTATATTTTTTGCCTGAAAATGTATTTTAGTAATTTCATACAATTGTTCTAAAATAAAAAAAAAAGCATTATCATATATTAAAACCAGATAGAAAATAATATATAATTTACCACATAAGCGTAAGCAAGACAGTCAACGGTGCCATGGCACACCATATTGAATAGAGTCTTGATCACATAAAATGCATAGAAAAAATTTGTATCTCTTCTATATACTAATATTGCTGCAAAAATGAAATGAAAATGAGAATGCCTCACTTTTTCCAAAAGACAAAAGAACTAAAGCAATATCAATATCAAAATCAATATCTCGTCGCCTAATTATTATATCTCTCAACAACAATGATCAATTTAAAATGCATCAAAAAAAAAAAAAAAAAAAAACTGATAGGGGATTATATCGTAAAGTATTATCCAAATATAATATTNAGTGGATTATATCGTAAAGTATTATCCAAATATAATATTCTATATCTGAACGTTGGCTCTATTATTGGTACATATAAGCTTCCAATTAAATTATGAAAATTAATTTATATAAGTTGTCGCTTCTCTATTGAAATGATAAGCATTTTTGGTTTGTTGTGTTTAGTTGTGTAAAAGCATTTAAAATGAACCTGGAGGAATAATAGAGAGGCACATTGGAAGCGTGAGCATAGTCTTGATTCCATATTTATCTGCTAAATTCCCAATTATCGGCATCATTATCATTGTTCCAACCCCAACTATCTGTTTTACCAATTTTCACCATCATAACAACATTTGTTAATTTCATTATTCTTTTTGGTTCCTAGAATATCAAACTTATAAAAGTAATATTCTATAAGTTCAGTACAGATTTCTGAATTAGTTATTGATTGTTTAAGTTGAATAGTTGGAAAGCACGTAAACACCTTAAAACGATGTCATCAGTTATAGAACTTCATATTACTGTTATCATTGTTGTCACTCTTAAATGACCTCCAGCTAAAACTTCAAATTACTATAATTTCAACGATGACATCACAAATCAGAGTACAAGTTTTTGTCAATATGTCACTTTCTTGTTGATCAGGTTTAGCATTGATCGCCTTAGTAGAATAATTCACTTAGACTTACTGACATACAACGTTGGAAAATTTAGAGTTTGAGTTGTGAAGGCTAAACTATATAATGTTCCCTCGAAATCACATCGGTAAATAGACAACTAAACTCGATAATTTGAGTCATATACAATATATATATATATATATATATACATATATATATATATATAAGTATATGAGAGTAGGGGGCGATACCACTTGTTGTAGACCAGTGAGGTAGATGGCAAGAGAACATGAACCAATTTGGCCGGGGCAAACTGCGGCGAGGGTGACATCAGTCATCACTGGCATCTCTAAAAATCTGGCGAATCCTGACAGGAAAACCGTTGTCAGAATGTGTTTCATCCCTCCAAGTCCAAGCCACTCCTCCATCTTTTTCCTCTCTCCTCTCCTAACACCCACTTCTAGCTACTTCTTAAATATATACACTCATTGCATAAATATATATCTTATGTATATATCAACGTGCTAGTATTCATACTATATTGTTTCTTTTTGTTAAATTATATAATAGTAAATTAGTTTCATCAACTATGCCTTCCCTAACAACTTAGAGAGTTGTTAGGTTCCAATATAATAGTACGTACGTAATTATATGTCATTTAATAATCTTTATTTGGGTTATTAATAAAAGTAACAAAAAATCAGATCAGCCACCTAACTTTTTCCCCTTAGTTCTTTTTTTTTGGTAAGAAACAGGGGAAACCCCCAAGCTTTATTAAAAAACAGAGTACGAAAAATGTAATGAACTAAGCAATAACCAGACGAGGTCGGGACACACCCCTTGTATCGTCATCCATATAAGAGACGAATTCATCTGGAACTAAATCAAAAACGTGTAAACCTATATCCAAATCAAAAGCATGATTGGCGAGAGCATCGGCTAATTGATTGGCTTCTCGGTAAACATGAGTAATACGAACCTCTCAGTCCTTTTAAAGAAAGCCATGTCACAACCGTACCAGGAATGCGAGTGGGTGACAATCCTCAACCCCATCCCGCAGAAAACCAACAACCAACGAAGAATCCACCTCCAACTCTACCCTTCGGTATTCACGGGACCACGCTAAGTAGAGCCCATAGTACACACCCCATAACTCTGCTAGTGGAGCGGTACACACACCGATATTCAAAGAAAATCCTCCACACCAAGCGCCATTACAGTCTCTGATCACTCCACCTGATGTTGCTTGTCCCGGGTTCCTTTTTGACGCTCCATCGGTATTGATCTTAAACCAGTCTTGCAAAGGAGGATCCCAAGCAATTAAACGCTCTACCCGCGGTGGTTTTGTACCAGATTTAGAGAGCTCGCTTCTATGACTTGCCATTACTTCTTTAGCTAAGTTTTGTAAGAATTTCACTCGATCCCGCCAAAGAATATTCGAACCAAAAACATTAGCACAACGCCATTTCCAGCTCCACCATACCGATAACCCAAATATACAACTCCAAGAATATCCTTGACAAACAGACCCATCATTTAAATTGGTAAACAACCATTCAAGGAGAGATTGATTAAAGAATTGAAACCTCTGCCGAGCTGGTACGAGCCGCATCCAAATACCGTGCATAGCGGGACAATCACGCAAGACATGGATAATCGTCTCATCCGCGCATTTACATATCTGACATATTCGAGTTTCACTTAGGTGTCTTCTATTCCTTTCAACATTAGTCATAATCACTTGATGACCAACGAGCCAAAGAAATACTCTTACTCGTTCAGGTACAAGTGCGTGCCATATACAGTTATAAAAATTGCCTAACGTTTGTCGAGGTACCTCAGAATGAGCGAGGATAGAGTATGCTGAAGCAACTAAGAATTTCCCATCCGATCGTCCACCCCAAGATAGACAGTCTCCTGCTCCGGTAACTTGATCAACAACTCTAGCTGTGAGACGTCTTTGTATATCCAAAGGCAGCAAGTGTGAAATAAGCTCTCGTCTCCAACCTTGACCGTGATTCCATAACTCACAAACTTTAGCAGATAACAAACAAGACGGGACAACGCCTACAACCAATGAGACTAGAGGCTTATTCTCCATCCAATTATCCAACCAAAAATATGCAGTTTGTCCATCACCCAAAGTGTAACGATAATTTGGAACCAAAACTTCATTGATACATCGAACAATGCTGCGCCATGTGGAACTAAAGGTGCCTTTAATCTGCATCCAAGAAATCTCCCTCAAATCCGTTACTTTGTATTTGCTTCTCATAACCAAAGCCCACAAACTATCTTTCTCCGTAAGTAGCCTCCAACCTACCTTAGCTAACAACGCTTTGTTCATCAAGGCCGGTCTTCGAATTCCCAAACCCCCATCACTCTTAGGCTGGCAAACCCGATCCCATGCTAACAAATGTTGTCGTCTCTTCTCAAGAGTGTCCCCCAGACGAAGTCTCGAGCACATCGATCAAGCCTCTCGATATTACTCAGCGGTCATAATATTGTACTCATTGAATGGATTGGGATAGCTGAAAGAACGGATTTGGTGAGTGTTATTCTCCCAGCCAGAGATAAAACCCGACATTTCCATCCTGCTAGTCTCGAAGTAGTCTTCTCAATAACGCCATTAAAAACC
>OVBE01010358.1:0-15100 GCA_900406425.1 Iberis pinnata
TACCTTGAGAATTTACAACGGCTCCTATTACTCGATCTAAATCCCGGGGCTATAACATTATTCTTCTCATGTAGAGTTTCAGGGGAAATTTGGGACTTAGCTCCTTTAGTGTCTTACACACCTAACTTCAACAGTACTGATGACCATATTCATATTCTGCAAGACTTGCTCAAGCAGAATCATTATATTCCTCATCATTCTCCAGAGTTTGTTATCTATTTGTTATGAAGAATCTGGAAAACAAGAAATGATTTGGTTTTTAATGGCATTAGAAGGAGTATTCCAGAAGTTATTAATATGGCTATCACACGCTTTCAAGAATTGCAATCCATTGAGCATTTACAAGTTGAACAAGTCAAGGATGTTCCATCTGTCCCTCTCCCTCGGCATTCATATATTATTGATCCTAATGTTTTTCTTTTGTACACAGATGCCTCGTGGATAAATAACCAGGAAAGAATTGGTTTTGGTTGGATGCTTACAAGACAGAAAGATATACTTGCCTATGGGTCCTCATTTGCACCTCCTACAGAGTCACCATTCCAAGCTGAAGCAATGAGATTCAAAGAAACTATTTTAGCAATTAACAGGCTAGGCTATACCACATTACGATCCTGGATGATTGTAAGCGTTTAATGTCCATCCTTCAACAGTTTCATATTGCACGCCAAGTCTCTACACTACGCCAGAAGGGCTCTACCATCTTATTACAGGACATTCTAAAGCTGGCCAAATCCTGTATCTCCTCTTTTGTTTATGTAGAAAGATCACTTTTACAAGTAATAGATAGTATGGTAGTCTCAGCAAGGAGATTGAACTATTTATCTTTTGTAAAACTCTTATTCTAAGTTATAAATATATATCTTCGACAAAAACAAAAAACAAAAAAAAAAAAAACCTTTAAACATGAAAGTTCTAAAAGAGTTCAATTATCTCACAAAAATAAACACAACTCAATGTCGTCTTCTTAATCACACTCCCATTCCCACCACACACAACTTTCCGAATTTCTACGAATAAAACTCATTTGGATTCAACAAATCACCTACCTCGCATGAGGAAACATTCCCGAGTCTAAAGCCGTCATTGCCGGCTCTGTATTAGTGCCAGAACCACCACTAGCTCTTGCTTTGGTTACACTCTCCTTCAGCTCAGCCACTACTTCACTCATCGTTGGTCTATTCTTAGAGCTAGGAGACGTACAAGCCATTGCTACTTCAATGATCTTCCATGCCGAACTAACATCATACCTCTCTTCTAGCTTTGGATCCACAATGCCTCTGATATCTCCTTTGAACAGAAGCGACTCGACCCGATTGCTTATGTGTACATTCTCTGCTGTTGTCGTTAAAGGTGCCATCACCCGTTGCCCCGTAACAGCCTCTAGAAGAACCACCCCGAAGCTATAAACATCACTTTTATCGCTTAATTTTTGCGTCGAGTGGTACCTTCATTTGGTAAAGCAAATGCCTCAGAAAAAGTTAGAACTAATATCAAAACATAATATAAGAAAGCATTTTTACTTACTCGGGGTCGAGATAACCAAAAGTTCCAGCAACTGTGGTTGTATCCTGGTTATTACCGTCTAGTGCAACACTTCTAGATAACCCAAAGTCAGCAATCTTGGCCTGCAACTTCTCGTCGATTAGAATATTAGATAGCTTCACATCTCTTTGTACAATGGGAGGCTTGCAGCCATTGTGAAGATACTCAAGCCCTGAGTTTCACAAAAAACCAAAAAAACATAAGATACTTCACTTATTCTCATTTTATTATTCTGCTATGAGATATTAAGATCAATGTATTAAAAACCTTGCGCTGCATCTAGTAATATCTGTAACCTCTCTTCCCAGCTTAAGACAACTGATTTCTTCCCTTGATTAAGAAAGAAAACAAAACCTAAGATTATTTTCCTCTGGCTGTTACAGACTAAGAATAGAGAAGGAACTGACCTGAGAAATAATCTCCTAAGTTTCCATTAGCCATAAATTCATAGATAAGTGCCATCTTCTTGCCTTCATTGCAGTATCCGATAAGAGTGGTTAGGTTCTTGTGATGAACTCTCAGGAGAAGTTCCACCTGATGATAAATAAGTGGATTCATATTCGAAATTACTCCACAATTCCTTGTATATAGACTAAACTTTTGCAAGTATATAAGAAACTGACTTCTGCTTTGAACTCTTTGTAACCTTGAGCTGATGATTCAGACAGAATCTTGATAGCGACTTGGTCATCATTTAATACACCATGGTATACTTTTCCAAAACCTCCTTGTCCAAGAACTCTCTGAAAGTTGTTTGTAACTTTCACGGCTTCAGAGTATTTGTAGTATCGTTTTGTTGAGTCTAATGGCCCAGCCCTGACTCCAACTGAGCCGCCTGTAAAAATCTCATAAGAGATTTTCTTACGGTTAAATCAAGAAATTTTAGGATAGTTTCTTGATGTCTTTACCACTTTGATGTCTCTTCTTATACAGCAAGAACAAAGCTATTACTAATACAAGACCAAGCACTCCTGCGAGAGATGCTACTAATGGTATAATATATGTACTCTTCTTTTTCTTCGAATCCGGAACTAGACATGAGGCAGACACACAGAGGTCTGGATTCCCGCCAAATCTTACAATTAAAATGCAGAGATATTGTGAAAACATGAACTCGATATGCCAAAACTTAGAGATAGAATTAGTCAACAGCTACAGAGCATCTGCAATGCCTTTAAAAGCCAAAGTATTCACGAACCAACCTCAGCGAAAGTGATCCACTCTTTGATCTCTCTGTTAGTTTCACCGGAAGAACACCTCTTAGCTTGTTTCCTTCCAAGTTTCTGCTAATGTGAAATCAATATAAATTCTTCAAATAATAGATGTCACTATATATGTAATCCACAATTCCAGTTAATAAGACTTACAACTCTGTCAAGTTATGTAGATTTCCGAGGAAATCGGGTACTTTTCCGGTTAAACTGTTGCTCGATAAATCCCTGAAATGAAATTATAGTTGCTGTCAGTTTCAGATTTTAAAACTGTGTGTACTAAAGATTTCAGATCAACTCGAAAATACAGACAGTTTCTGTATCAATGTAAGGTTAGAGAAAGCTGGATCAATCTCACCAGTCAAGCCACTAAAGGATAAATTCCTGCAGATCAAAGAAATCTTGTTAAAAGAGGAAAGAGTGAGAGGGCAAAAACATAGATATACACCTGAAGAAAAGCTTACAGAGAAATGATTTTCGGTGACTCATTATTGACATAGCTGCAGTTAATATCCTTCCAAGGGTAGTTTACTGGAGCACAAGGGTCTCCAAGCCAATTCTTCTTCACTCCATACTTGGACTTGATTCTCATAATTGCATCAACTAGAATCCAAAACAAACATGGATAAGTGCAAACTTAAAGATGAAAATACTGGTCAAGTTCTGTTACAATAAAATGAAACCACACCATTTTGTTGATCAGTAGGTAACTGAAGAAACTCATTCACACGATACGTCTCTATGGCGTTAATGATTGGTGGGAGCGTAGATTTGGAAGTTTGTTGAAGATGAATCTCGTGTCTTGCACCGGTAACAGGATCCTGAGTGTAGATAGTGTCTATATACAAGAAGCTAGGGATAAAGTTATCAAACAGGCTTTGATCATTCCAAAACACCGAGAATTCTCTTGTCTCGTTGCTTGGTATCTCTTGAACTTCAGCAAAATGCAAGTACACATAGAACTTCCACAAAGGGTTAACTGGTTCCCAGTAGAGGATTATGTCTAAGGTTGCGTCCAAAGGTGTTGAAGCAGTGTTCATGACGGAACGAGCAGGCTGGAATCCATAGCTATTATCCTGAGACATCGTGAGGTTCGTACTGAGAACTCTATAGTCTCTGAAATTTAGAGGCATCCATATACGATCATACACGTCATCTCTGTACCTGAGAAATCAGAAGTTAGAAATGAAGCTAGCTAAGAGAAGGTATATAATATGAGATTAATTAAACAAGACTCATAATAAGTAACCTGACAGGAATATCAACAAAGGACCCGAGATCCCATCTTCGATACAGCATCAGAGAATCATAAGGAGTTTCGTATGAATCATTTTTCAAGAGCCTGAATTCTAACACAGACAAGAATGGTGTTCCTGTACCTTTATCAACAAGACACACATGAACATGGTCTGAACGAAGAGTGTAAATGATCTCTTTGGTAACTATCGTTTTTGCATTATCTATAGTAACCGAATCCCAAAGATTGACTCCAAGGTAAAGATCAAACTCGGGTGCTTTTCCTAGATTATCATAGTTACCATACATAAAACGTGTTCTGATCAAATACATGGACCCTTTTCGTCGTGGAGGCTGCACATCATAACAGTTTCTTTTTCCTTCAGGGAAGCTTCTAACGTTTTGGAACTGCTTCTCCAGAGAACTTGTCTGAAACTCAGTATGTACGCTGTGGATGGTCCCGGATTCGACAAAATCAGCATCTGAAACGTACCATAGATCTGTTTTTTCATCATAATAGCTTGAATTGTTCGGTAAACCACAATCTATGCTGACGAAACCTGTAATATAAACACATACACACACACATAGAGAGACTTCAAGCCTTAAAACACAGCCATATTTAAACAACTCCAAGATTGTGTGTACCTGATTCGTCTTGAGCATGAACAAGAAGAACAAGAACAGCAAAGACGCTTGAGAATGAAGCCAACAGAAAAAAGTTGTAACACACCATTAGTGAAAAAAAACTCCTGATCAGCAATTTCTCATAGAAAATTCTATACCATATATCCTCTTTTGCAATGCTTATCAAAAGCATATTGTGTTTCTTCAATGCGTTTGTTGATTTTAAAGATTCATTCAATAGCCCATGTTGAGTGATGGTGAAGCACTACCTTTTTAAACCAAATGCTATTATATTTTTATAAGTCGAAAAGGGCAAGTTCGGCATTTTCCAGAAGCATCAGTATGAAAGTGAAGACATGAAAAAAGGACAAAGATCTCTTCTTATAATCTTATGGTTATGAGAATGAAACAAGGTTTTATACAAAGACCAAACCATGGAAGCAGAAGCAATGGTAAGAAAATGTAAAATACATCAAGGGAAAAGGGAACTGCTGAAAGAGATAACTTAAGTGTAGGTCCTAATCCTGAACCACTAATCCAAACTGCTCTCACGCAAATCTTAAAGACACTAGAAGACGCAGACGCTTAGCCGAAAATAAAGAGCTGCAAGATGACCTGAAATCTAGAACTCTTACAAAAGATCAGAGCGTAAATGTGGGGCAAACATGAGTTCTACTGACAGTAACACCTACATAGAAGAACGCAAGACTGCTACAACGTTTCTTCTTCAAGAAACCAAGCACTCGAGGCGATCCAGGTTCAAGGGGAAAGCCTTAACCTCAAATTGGAAACCCACCAAAAAAGATGACCAACTCTTACACACAAACACTTGCAAACCAAATTTTAGCCAACTACATACAAAAGATTAGCTATCTCCTCCCAAGAGAAGAATTGAAGATGGAATCCACTGTTTCGTTTTGAGACTAACCTCCAAACTCATAATAAAACTTAGAAGTAATGTAGCAGATGCCTCTAAGTGAACAAACATCCAAAAGAAAAACCAAACGGAGGCCTAGAACAACTCTAAACACAACTACCTCAAGAAAACTAGACAGACCAGTAGAATCATAAGTCAAGTAAAAATCCCGAGCAAATTATCAGAACAAAAGACATAACACTAGCAAACCTACCGACTTACAAACTCACTTACCCAAGACATTAACAGCTAGCAATCCAAGGGACACTTAACAACGCAACAGGAGAATCTAAGACCAAAGGCAAAGAAAATTCCTTTCTAAAGCAATGACAGCTAACAGATATGGCAAAGAGGAGGAGATTTGAGTATCCGTACCATAAAGGCGAAATCAACCTAGAGAGTAACCATCGACAATGAGAAGCTGAGCGGAGCGCCTTTCAATACCAGAAAAAATTGCCGGAAATAATGGCAGAAGCTTGAGCAAGCTCATGATCAGAGACATGCAACATTGACAATAATGTGAGTTCGCGCAAATGGGAGCTAAATGTTAGGTTATGATTGTGAGTTTTAAAAAGATTAGGGATTTATTGAGAAATAACTAAAATCTCCAAAACCAGTTATGCCCATTCTTCTACTGGAGACAAAGAGAGAGAGAGAGAGCTTCTACGTAAAGATAATGGCGGAGGAAGCCGAAAAGGTGTCCTATTCAGCAATCATCTGATACCACCCATAAACCTCAGGTCAGCATTTCACTTCCTTCGATAAAATCTTCCCAGATTAATTAGTTTACCTCCGTGATTTCGGATTCTAATTTCAGACGATTTCGTCCTGCTTCGATTTGATATGAACTATAATTTTGTTGTAAGAAGGCGTATCTATTATCAATCCTTGAGGCTATAGTTTCTTCTGAGTTTCGAGCTTATTCACCTGTTGATTTTCCAATGAACCCATTTTATTGATTGAATCCAGTGTAGTAGAAAAAGATGTTGTGCAAATTAGATTGGGCTAAGGTTTTAGTTGAGCATTGGGATCAAATGTTTGCAAATTCTCTTGTCTATCATCTTCTGCCAAGTCAAAAATCTTTTTCATCTCACAAGATCTTGAACAAGTTCTTATATAAGCTTGAGGCTTCTATGAATATTTACCACTGAACTCAATTTTCATGAGTTTTCCCCTGACTGTTTATTACTTTAGTATGAAGCTATGTAGCAACACCAGGAATTTATTAACAGCTTTATAAAGTTATGCGAATATGTTTGGATTTTAATCTCTTTATTTTCTTAGAGAAGAAAATGTTGTCATCTGCCTCAAGAACGAAACAAAAAAGTATCTTTTTAGATTCCCTCAGTACTAGTACACATAATGTTTTTATTTTGATTCACAAGCCTCTGATGTAATGATAAAGTTATTTTACAAGATCCCAATACACACCATAGGTTCTTATGGTTTCACTTTTTTCTCAGGTAAAATCTAGAAAGGAGTTAATGACAGTCTTTTACATGGGAAGATATGTGTAGACAGAGACTGAGATCCATGTACAGAAACGCACTTGTGACTGTGCGTGTAAATAGTTAGGAGAAACACCAAAAAAGGAGGAAAAGAATCTCCATGGAATAAAAAAAGTAAGTTGTTTCTTGGTTTCTAGTCTTATTTGTATCTTTTCAAACATATTTGATTGCTCTGTCTACAATGTTCAAAATGCTGGCATAGTGTGTTAGTAGCTTCGTTGAATTGGGTCTTAAACCTGAGTAGAATGTGTTATGTGAGCAAATCATCTGTTTGCAGGTACTACAGGAATCCATCATCAGAAACTTAGAATGTGCTAGATCTTAATGTCAGTATAGCATCCTTGCTCAAATAGCTAATTAACTTCGATTTATCGGTTTCAATACCTCATAAGCTGTATTGTATCATATACTAAAACTGGTTTTCAAGTCAGCAAATGCTGCCATAACAGCGGACATTCAACATTAGTAAGGTGGGTTCTAGTCTAGCTGAACCAGTTTGTCTAAAGGAAGTTGATTCTCGAACAGAACACTTGTAACTAAGTTTCTAACTCTGAAATTCCTCTACTTTTTATTGACTGGCAGAAAGTGTGAAACAACCTCTAGACTTTAAATGCAGTCTTTGGAGATTCTGGGCCTGTAGCAGTCAATCAACTTAAAGATTCCACAAATAAGACAATCAGTACGCAATTTCTCTTTTCTTCCTTCATAACACTGTACCAGCTCATTTTCACATATCCATAGCGTAACTATTTTACTAATTTTTTCTCTTATGTGTAAACCAAGATCATGATTTAGTATTTTTCTCATGACTTCTGCTTTGCCTGACCATTTCCTCCACTAGTAAGCACATCTTTTTTGCAACTTTTTAGTTGTAAGAGTTCAGGCCCTTGATTAGCTTAAAGCAATTTTTAAAAGACAAAGAGAGAAGAGGAGGAAGACTCTGAAGTATTAACAAAGAAGCTTTGTTTTGAACCTGAAGCTGATGTTACTGAGTTTTTGAACCAAGAAAGTCCAGGAAAAACTTAGGCAAGTCTTCTTGTTTATTAGAAGAGAGTTCATTAGTGTATGTACTCATGGCAGAATATTTTGAGTTTCTTGTAGATATGTTATTATGTTGCAGAGCTTTGTACAGCTTATGAATTATAAATGCCATAGAAACAGAAAATTTGTATTTATCTAAATTGTTAATTATGAAGAAAAATTGAATTTGTTAATTTGTCTTACTGTTATAGTTTAGCTTCAGGGATTAAAATGCAATAAACAAAAAAAATACAGACACTTTATACACAAGAAAAATATTTGAAGCTATATATTTGAAGAAAGTCCACAGGAATATCAAAGAAAGTTGTTTTGCTATAGAGAAGAGAGAGTATAAGTCTGTAGAGAGAGACAGAGAGAGAACGAGAGCGAGAGAGATAGAGAGAGCTTACGTCAGACGTCAGTGCAGAACAACGCCACAACACGGTGAAGCCGAGAGGTATTCCTCTTGTCTCTTGTTAGTCTGGTAAATGCGATTGCTCTCGTGTTGTTCTTGGCACAAAACTTGTCTGTGTATCTCTCTCGTTGTATCGTTGTTGTTTTATACTGGATTGATTGTGAAATATGAGGTATATGAACGGATATTTGTGCATTATGCATTACTGGAATCTAACTTTTGGTGTTTAGTCTCCGATGGTTTTGTGCCCATAGATTATATGTTAGGGTTTTATAAGAGCAAATTATGTTTTGTTGTGAATTTCTCAGGCTAGGGATTGCTAAGAAGATTAAAAATCGTACAGATATTGCTTAGATTGAGACTGGAATTTTAGGATAGAATAGAGATTTGATTACTGCATACACTTTTTGCTTAGATTGGTTGAAATTTCACCATCCATGTAGTAGCAGTTGAGAGGTGGATGGGTTTCCAGAATTTGAGTCAAGTTAGTTCCAGATCTTTTGGGGTTTTCTAAACTTGGATGCTGGATTTGGATCTGAATAGCATCCAAGAATATCTTGGGAGACTACCTTGGTGAGAATTGAAGATTTTCTGGGTAGAAAGTTTCAATTTACGACCAGATGGTTTTCTCATGTTAGATTTGAGATGAAGAGAGACATATGGGTGGGCTTAGAATGCAGTACTAGAAAATTATTCAAATCAGAATCCAGATAGCAACCCTTTGGTTCCTGATAAGAGACTGGGTGATTATAAAATGATGTGTTGGAAGAAACTTCTTTACTGTAAAATTAACCCAAATTAGCAATCACAAGAGAACTTATATGTTTATTCGTTATGGTAATCTTGGATTCTGTTTTCTTGCATATTGACTCTGTTCCATGTTTTTTGTGCATCTAGTAGATCAAAGGATATGGGTTTCCAGATTCGCAGGATTTGAGAGAAGTGATGTGCTTTCAGACACTTTTTGGGTTTCTCAAGAGAATATGTTGATGAAAAGTTCATTCAGCTCTTCCGTTGAAACTAGTATACTGAAAGTGTCCAAGTATCAAGCCCCATTTACTACATATGATTGGGTGTCGTTTGATGGATCTTTTCAGATGAACAACAAATCTCCCGAACAGTCTGAAATAAGCTTTCGTGAAGCTGTTCCAGTCTCTGATGCACTGAACCTTGATGAATCAACATATCCAAAATCTCAAGTAAGTTGTCCAGAGAAATCGGTTATGCATAAGGTATCAGAAAAGTCCTCGACTTTCCTTGTCTATAGTCGAAGGGACAGGAGCGTGAGACCTGGGGGTACTATTGAACATAACCCATCTAAAAACATGAGACAGGATGATTCACTTGATCACTCTATTGTCACAAAGAGGAATAATCGTCTCAACAACTGTCTTGTCTATATCCGCAAGAAAAGGAGAGAAGACTCAAATTCTAATTTTACTGGAGGAACTGCGATAATGAGTGATGGGGTTGATGATTGTGGAAAAACCAAGAAAAGAGACAAGCGATTAGATAATTGTCTTGTCTATAGCAGGAAGAAAGCTAGAGTAGAATTCAATAGTTGTAGGTTTAGCAAACATGTCTCTGGAGAGACCAATCTAAGCGGTGATCAAAGTGACTCTTCTACATACACCCAAAGAGTTAAATCTAATGGTGGTTCTCCAGAAAGTTATCTTTGGGAAACCAAGAGAAATAGTGATAGATCTGATGTCTTACTTATGTATAGCCGTAGGAAGCAACGAGGGAAGTGTGCCAGTGCTCGGGTTAATGGCTGTCTTGTGTACAGCCGGAAGAAACACAAAGTGAAATCCAGACATACTTTGACTGGACATGACCCAAGAGCAACCAAGAAAGTTCTCATGCTCAGTTCACATGCTCTTGCTTCTGGTTCCAGTAAAACTGGGAAAGATGAAGCTACAAATTGTGATTCTTCTGATGCTGAGGCTTCTGCGACAGATATAGATGGTAGAAGCAGCTCTTTCAGACAGTGCAGACGTTGTGATAAGCCAGGAACTGGGGAAAAGATGTTAATTTGTGATGAATGTGAAGATGCATATCACACAAGATGCTGTGGTGTTCGAATGAAAGAAATTGCACATATTGATGACTGGCTCTGTCCATCCTGTTTGAAAAAGATGTTGAAGAGTAAAGGAGAAAAAGCACAGGGAGGGCGGAAATGGAGAGTTACAGAACCATTTGCAATAGGAATTAGAATAGGAAAAGAGTTTCAAGCGGATGTTCCAGACTGGTCAGGTCCCATCATGAGGTATGTACTTCAACAATCAACAGTCCTTTGAATCTCTCTGAGTTCTATTGTGATATCGAAGATGCCTTTGTTTGTTTGGCTGACATACAAAAACATTTTGATCTCAATGCAGTGACACTTGTTTTGTTGGTGAACCCTTGGAAATTAAACAGTCAGAATATATGCATGTAAGATCCCAACTTCATGGATAAACATGCGGTTTACATTGCCATAGTATTTAGAGTTGCTATTCTTTTCTCTTTGTAGGATCTCAAGAAGGCCAAGAATTGCAAGAAACCACAATCTATAGTAAATTGGCTCCAATGCAGAAAGGAGGATAGTAATGGAGATATATGTGGAAAGTGGCGTAGGTAACGTGAACTGGTTCCATTTTCTTAGCTCATGCTCTCTTCTTCCATGTATCTTAGCTTTGGTGCATAATAAATTACTCAATATGCTAATTTTGAGTGGATAAACACAGGGCTCCTCGATCAGAGATACAGACTAAAGATTGGGAATGCTTCTGCTGTGTCTTTTGGGATCCATGGCATGCTGATTGTGCTGTCCCTCAGGTACGAAACTCTCTTATAAGTTAATAGCTGTGAGAGACTAAGCAGTGTAATTTTTCTAGTGTAGTCTTGCGTCATCTTTCTCCATTAACATATATCATCAAAAGTTAATAGAATATATGGTTTGTTCGTTTCTTCAGGAACTGGAAACAAATGAGATCCTGAGACATCTCAAGTGCATCAAGATGGTTTGTTGTTTTTCCCATTGCCTCCTTTATCTTACCTGGATCATAACTTTCTATTCGATATTTTCTATCTTATAGATTATCATCAAAGATTTAAAACTAAATGGTTACTTTCCTATGCAGCTTAGACCTCATTCAGAAACCAAAAGGCGAAAGATAGGACCAAAGGATCAAAAGAGATCACATAACATCTGCAAATCTTGACCACATCAAATGTATATGATTTTAAATCAGAGACCCTAGAAAGTAAAAATTAGATATGAAATTCAGAAAATTTTGTTAGCTCTCTTAAGCAGTAGTTATGAATAGATCTTCTGTATTCAAGGACAGGTTCTGGGTTATTAAGTATGAGAATGCGAAAAAGTCTATAAATAGCTTGTGGTTCAATCAAAGCATTCTGCTGAGAGTAGATTCATATAAGAAATGAGTATTACAATCAAAGCTTAGAACTTGAAAGACTGGTAAAAAAAAGTTGCAGAAAAAATATGTTGGCAGATTCAGTGATTGTGAGTACCAAGAGCAAATCACCATCCATATTTAGCATGTGTTTCAGCTTTTGTGAGCAATCCTCTTGACCGTCTCTCAGCTAACTCTGACTCCTTGTGCTTCATGTCCATGAATAAAGCAGTAATCTGATGCTTCCTCTTGTGAAGCTTTGATACTTTCCCCTTACCTGAAGATGACTCTGGCTGCAAGACAAATGCGAACGAGATAACATTTAAAAGGCAATCCAAAGATGTTTCACTTCACAGCAAGTCAAAACAAACTTAACAATGGTAGCCACAAACAAAAGATAAATTCACAACTCCTACAATGCTTACTTCCATCGGTTAAATATCAGGCTTTTTCAAATACTCATCACCTAATGAACATCTCTAATCTAAATTGTAGATCATCCATCTACCAGCAGAAGGCATCAAATTTACAGAATCAGGACAATCACACAGAAAAATCATAGGCAAGAGTGAAATGTTAGAAAATAAATCAACAACTCCTATTCTATTTACTTCCAACGATTAAATTTCGAGGTTTTCTCAAATGGGGATCTCCTATTAGCAAAGAATCAGATCAATCACAGACAAATACTAAGTTTATGCAGCAAAAAAAAAGAGAAACTAAAGGAAGAGTGAAGTGTTTACAAGCTAAGAAACAAACCTGATACGCAGGTCCAAAGGCTATGCCAGTTGATTTAACTTGGTCGACTCTTGGCCTATTCTTCATGAGCTCATCTTGCTTAACCTCAACTATCTCTGTTGGAATATCGTTCCTCCCTCTCCTACCTCTCCTCGCACCGCTATCCATGGCTATAACCGCCTCAGGCAATCCTGTTGTGGCTTCAAACCCACCACCGTTCCAAGTATTACCTCCATAGCTACTACCATCGTATCCGACACTACTACCACTAGGGTTTGTTTCGTATCCACCATAACTAGCATCATAATAGTTATCTACTCCAGCAGCTTGTTCCGTTTGGCTATTACTATAGTTATACGATTCATAGCTTTGATTCTGATCACTAATACCTGATTCCGTTTGAGTAATTGCAGGTGTTTCTGTTTCAAGGTTCGATCGTCGACCTGATCCTGATCCCAATGAAGGAAGAGCACCAAGTGCTTGCGAGCTCTTAGGTGCAGGAATGGCGGAGAAGAAAGATTTCACTGATGAATTGTGCAATGATGCAGCAGCAGATTCCATCTGTTTACGCTTCTTCCTAGCTTTCTCCTCTTCTTCATCATCTTCTTCATCAAGATTGCTAGGTCTAGGGTTTACAGGAGGCCTGAACTGAACGACACGTTTAGGTAGTGCCGGAATTGATGACGGAGAAGCGTCTTGTCGCCGAGTAATTGAAGATTTAGGAGGAGGGAGGGATGAGAGAGAAGGAGAGGATTTGCCTCGAGAAGATGAACCATCTTGGGAAGATCTGAATTCTTTAGGTTGAGGAATAGTAGCGAAGAGAGGTTGTGAGGATGAATTCACGGAGGAAGCTTCTTCTCTACGAGGTTGACGTTCATCTTCTTCGTCCGACGAAGCGTAGCTCGCGACAAGAGAGTCCATTAGAGAGAGAGAGAGAAAGGAGGAGAGAGAGACAGAGAGAGAGAGAGAGAGAGCCGTCGCTAAAAGATGTCGGAGTATTTGTTGTGTGTATATAAAATCAACTATAGGCTTTTTTCTTTACGGCCCATTGACAAGTTTTGCTGATTTTAGAATATATTTTATCCATCCAAAATATTTGTAGATAAGTGTCTGCTATTAAGGGGGAAACAAATATTATAATTATAAAATTTATAACTCGTATTATTAATATTTATATAATCAAAATTTATTTTAATTTTTTGGTGTATTTAAAAAATAACTAAAATATAAAAAATTAATTTATATTTTATATATTAAATACGAAGTAATTTTGTCTATGTGTCGCGATCCAAATGAGTTTCATATTTTAAATTACCATTATGGGTTTAATGAAATTTTATATCTTCCATACCATTCGATTTAAATTACTATAATACGAAATATTATTAAAAATATGAAATTTAATCCGAAAATATATACAACTAAATTTTTTCATATATGAACGCATATTTTCTCGGGTATTTTCTCTTCGTTATCTATAAATACACAGTTCAATTTCTTCACAAACTCATTCAGTTTTTCTCTCCAAATTTTAGATTTTTATTTTTTTGTTCTTCATCCTAATTTCGGTTTTTTATGTTTGATCTGATTTTACCATAATTTTTCAAAATATTCATACACGAATTCAAAAAGCATTATAATGCAAAAAACTAAACGAGAATATGATCATATCTCGATCGTTAGTGATCTTAGTTCTCGAACTGTTTTTATATTGTAATTTGAATGGTTTAGTTTACGGTTATTTTGATCTATTATGGAAAAAAAATATCATAGTTTTTACATTTTTATTTTTATGTGTAAGTATTTTTAATCGGTTTTCTATTTTTTCTTAATTTTTTATTTTTGTTGGTTGATGTTATTAATTTATTTTTGATTCTAGTGGTAGGTTATTATGAATAGATTATTTCATGAAAGTCACAATGGTGACGTTCATTATTGTTCTACATGTAAGCGTGAATTATTGTTTTATGTATATTGTTTATGTAGATAATATTATATGCTTAAAAAATGTTTTTTCTATTCGTAAAAAATGACATTTTTTCTTATAAATTTTTATTGTACATATTTTATTTTTATTCCACTTGTTTATTTTGATTTATGTCAATATATTTTGGATAAGTATCACAATATCGTAACATTAAATCCATTGAAGATATTGATTAACTTTTTTTTTTTCTAATATGCATTTTTTACATCGTTACAACTAGGGGTGTTCAATGTGGATAAACCAAACCGAACCGAACCAAATTGTGGTATATGGTACGGTTTTGAATAAACCATTTGGACACATATTTATAAAAATCATGGATATGGATATGGTATGAATATTAACCAAGAAACCTGATTAAACCGATAAAAACCGACATTTTTAATTTAGATAATATAATATATATATCTAGGGGTGTCAAAATGGGTCATTGTTTTTGGGTCAGCCCAACCCAAACCAACCCATATATCCAAATGGGTTCAAGTTTTGGGTTCTAATGGTT
>OVBE01010359.1:0-15100 GCA_900406425.1 Iberis pinnata
ACCCGACCAACTCAATTCTGGATAGCACCTGAACCAAGGCCCAAGATCCAAGACAATAATTAGCTTTTGTCTTTAGTGTGATTCACGGCTTTCCTCTGCACACTATAAAAGCCCTAACTCGCCTCCTTTTGCAAAAAGCTTAGTTTTTCTTTCCTTTTAAGGTTTTGTCTTAGGTTTTTCATTCTCTTTGTTGTTCTTCATGTTCTTGGTGTAAAAACAAGATTTCTTTTAAGTTTCAAGTGAATCTACTGTTTTTCCTTTACTTTCTTGCTTAGCTTTAGGTTTTTGCTTATCTGGTGCATATTGATTTACGTTTTAAGCTTTTAATCTCATGTTTTAGTTTGTTATTCATCTATGTTTTTATTGTTTCATTGTTGTTCTTAGTTTATGGGTTTGTGTTCTTGTTGTTCTTCATCTGTTTAACCTTAGATATGCATGTTTAGCTTTGAAGTTATGATTTCTGTTTTATCTGTTTTTACTTCCATGAGTAGTGAGTAGTTCCTGAAGTTCCTGAGGATGGGGTAGACTAAGGGCGATGTCCTGATCTTACCTTAGGCACCTAAGCTTGTGTGAAAACTTACATCCCTTCTGTTTCACTTGCACCTAATGCTGATTGTATTTCTTCCTGACCCGGATTTCAAAACCCGCCTTTAGGCTCTTCAACACTTAGCAGTGATTCATTGAAGATGTCCGGAACTGGGTGATTTAAGAGATTAGCTCATCCTTACCTGACATGCTTAGTTTCTCTCGGCCTAAAAGGTTAGAGTTTTAGGAGGATTTTTGGCTTTGATAGGTTGTTTCTTCATGCCTGCTTAGTAGTGTACCCGTTAACGAGAGTTAGGTCTGGTGATTACTTTGCTTGATTCCATTTAACAAGAGACTGGATTTGGTTGCATATGAATCTATCATCTAGGGATAACTTACATGATTGTTTGAGGTATGTTAGGTGCTTAGGTAGATTGGGACAAATCTCTGGTTGATTACTCTTAGTCCTCAGGAGCTGCTTCACATTGTTTACATCTTTCACTCTTTCTGCTTTTACTCTGTTTTTGCATCTTAGTCTTTTATGCTTCTTTTTCCTGTTACTGCACTTTACTTCCAGCATGTTCACAACACTTAGGACCTGTTAGTAACACACCATTTTAACTGTTAGCTTGACTTTGAAGCATCCATTGCATTCCAGATTGTTAGTGCACTCCCATTTGGATTGATAACTCATCTATACTACAATGATGGGTAATTGATACCCTTTAAGGATAAAAATCCCACTATCACCTTGTTCACACTCATTTAGGTGATCTGCCAATAACTTTTGCAAAAGTATCATGTAATACTCATCTCCGAAAGTTATGGTATCATTAAAAGCTTTAAGCTTAACCTTTTTACTAACAGGATTTACACTGTTTCATCATCAAACTTTTGAAGTTGGGAACTGGGTAGAGAGACTAGTCTCACAGTGTTTGGATAGAATTAGTTTGAAGTTGTTGTCCCCTTGAACCTATTTCTTGGGATCTCTATTCAGTTAGGTAGGGTTACCATCAAACTTCATCTTTCGTCATAGGCTTTTAAACACATTCCTCGTGATGATCTTTCTACTTGATATCTTGCCAAACCTTTAGTGAACGGATGAGCTAGGTTATCGGCAGATTTGATGGATGATATCGTGAGTAATCCAATTGAGATCAAGTGTCTAATAGTCTTATTTCGTCGTCTTATGTGACGAGATTTAGCATTATACAACATACTTTGAGCCCGAGAGATAGCTGATTGACTATCACAGTGTACACGTAATGCAGGCAGGGGTTTTTCCCACATGGAAATATCTTCCAACAAATTTTGAACCCATTCAGCTTCTTGAGATGCCTTATCAAGGGCCATGAACTCTAATTCCATAGTTAACTTTGCGATTAAAGTTTGTTTGGAAGATTTCCAGGATACTGCGGCACCAACTAAGGTAAATATATAACCACTCATGGATTTAGAGTTTTTGGAATCTACTATCCAGTTAGCATCACTATACCCTTCTACAACTCCTGGTTCTTTACCATAGTATAGACCGTAGGTTTTAGTATAATGTAGGTAATCTAATACTCTAGTTATAGCTTTCCAATGTTTATATCCTGGATTACTAGTGTATCGGCTTAGTACATTCACTGAATGCGCTAGGTAGGGTCTAGTACAATTTGTTAAGTACATTAGACTCCTGATTACTCGAGCATATTCCACTTGGTCCACTATAGTTTTGGAGTTTGTAGTCAAGTGAATATTAGGGTCTACCGGTATTTTTGCATTTTTCTTGAAAATTCTTTTAATTTGTCAAGTATCCTTTGAACTTAATGCGATTGTGATAAAACTATTCCTTCGGCATTTCAATGGATTTTAATCCCGAGAATGATGTCTGTCAAACCCATGTCTTTTATATCAAAGTGTCGAGTAAGAAGACCCTTAGTTTGATTAGTCATGTCTTTATTGCTGCCGATAATGAGCATGTCATCAACATATAATCCCAACAAAACGTATCCGTGTGGAGTACTTTTGATGTATATGCATTTATCACATTCATTTATCGTAAACCCATTTGACATCATTAAATGGTCAAATTTTTCATGCCATTGTTTCGGAGCTTGCTTGAGTCCGCATAACGACTTTATAAGTCTACAAACTTTGTACTCTTGTCCCGGAATGACAAAACCTTCAGGTTGCTTCATATAAATTTCCTCTTCTAAATCTCTATTTAAGAAGTCTATTTTTACATCCATTTGATGAATTTCAAGGCCTCATAAAGCCACGATTGCAACCAAGATTCAAATAGACGTTATCCTTGTTACCGGAGAATAAGTGTCAAAGAAATTCAAACCTTCTTTTTGGCGGAATCCTTGCACTACAATTCGTGCCTTATGATTTTCGATGGTGTTATCGGGTTTTCGTTTTGTCTTGAAAATCCATTAACACCCTAGTGCTTTAGACCCTTCGGGTAAATCGACTATTTCATAAGTATTATTTTGTAATATCGAATCGATTTCACTATTGACCGCTTCCTTCCAATGAGGTGCGTCCGGTATAAACATAGCTTCTGAGTATATTATAGGTTTGTTCTCTACAAGAAAAATCGTCATAAAATCATCTACGAAGGATTTTTCCTTGCGAGCTCTTTTGCTTCGCCGAGGTTCATCTTCTACTTCTCCACTTGTGGAGAAGTTCCAGAAGTGCTTGCCTTATTTGTTATGAAATTCGCTTCTCTTTGTTCAATTGTCCATTTTGGACGTTGGAAGGATCTCAAAGAAAGAAGCATTTCGTGATTCGATGACTATATTGACATGAATATCAGGTATGTCTGATTTATGAACCAGAAATCTATAAGCACTACTATTGTGTGCATAGCCAATAAAAATACAATCAACGGTTTTAGGTCCAACAGTGACCTTTTTCGGAGGTGGTACAACAACTTTTGCAAGGCACCCCCACACTTTGAGGTATTTGTACGATGGTACATGACCTGTCCAAAGCTCATAAGGCGTTGTGCTATTTTGATTATTTGTTATTTTGTTCAAAATAGTATTTGTAGTAAGCGGAGCTTCCCCCACATTGACTGGGGTAACCCAGATTCTTGCAACATAGCATTCATATCTCTTTGAGAGTGCGGTTTTTACGTTACATAGTCCCGTTAGATTCAGGAGAGTAAGGAGCGGTAGTTTGATGTATGATCCCATGTTCTTTGCAGAATTCATTAAATGGACCATCATACTCGCCTCATCTATCACTTCTTACTACTTTGATATTTTTACCAAGTTGATTTTCAACTTCAAGTTTTTATTCTTTGAATTTTGACACGACTTTGTCTTTGCTATGTAGCAGATATACATAACAGTATCTTGTGTTATCATCTATGAATGTCACAAAATATTTTTTACTGCCTCGAGTTTGTATATATTTCATATCACATAAATCTGCATGAATTAAACCCAAAGGTTTGGTAGTCCGTTGGAATTTAGGAGATGGAGTTTTTGTGAGTTTGGTTTGTACACAAACTTCACATTTCGCTTTATTTACTTTGCATTTGGGAATTAAGTTTAAACTTGTTAATTTTTGCATAGATTTTTAATTAACATGTCATAATCTTTCATGCCAAGTATTGAAATACTCAATCAAATAAGCAACATATTTTTTATTAACTTTATCATCAATTACAATGTTAGCCATGTCAAGCTTATCAGGACGAAGGACTGTCATTCCACACATTTTGAAGAATCCTCCTTTTACAAATCTCTTTCTCAAATACACCCCATGTTTCCTAAGTACTAGCTTGTCAGCTTCAAAGCTTGTTCTGAATCCAGCTTTGCTCAGTAGAGTTCCCGAAACAATGTTCTTCCTCATGTCCGACACATGTTTGACATTGTTGAGTGTAAGCTCACGTCCTGAAGTCAGCTTTAGAACCACTTTGTCGCGACCTTCAATCTTTGAGCGAGATGTGTTTCTCATGAACAGTTGCTCCTCAGTCTTGTTCTTCTTATAGGTGGTGAATATTTCCTTATCAGCGCAGATGTGGGTGGTTGCACCAGTGTCATACCACCATTCTTTTGGGTTGTCGTCAACCATGTTTACTTCATAGACAACCGCGCACATGTCTTCTTCTGTAAGATAAGTTTGAGCTTTATTTTTAGCTTTAGGAGCACTTCGACACACATTTTCTTTGTGTCCTTGCTTTCCACAGTTGTGGCATTTCCCTTTAAACTTATGGTTTTTACCATTTTCCTTGAAGTTCATTGCGGGAGTTGGTTTGAGGGACTTATGTTTCCCTTTGCCCTTTTACTTTACCTCAACCACATGAATTGTATGTTGCTCAGAAGCAGCAAAGTTGGTACGGTTTCGCTCTTCCATTCGAAGTCGCATTATGACATATGAGAGCGATATCAGCTTCTTCTTGTGCTTCAAGTAGTTCTGGAAGCTGAGCCAGCTCAGGGGTATCTTCTCACTAAAGTAACTGACCATGAAAATTTCATCGATCATCATCCCTTCAGCTGCAATCTCATGACAGATGAGACTCAGTGCGTCGACTTGTTCCATGATGAATTTTGAGTCCACCATCTTGAAGTCAAGAAACTTTGCGATGAAAAATTTCTGACAACCAACATCGTCAGATTTGTACTTCTTCTCTAATGCCATCCAGAGTTCCTTAGAGGTATGTGCTTCCTAACTGTACACTTTGTACAACGGATCAATGACGCGGCCTAAGATCCACCCTCGACAGACGAAGTCATGATGCTTCCAGGCATCAACACCTTTTGGACATATGCATCAATATTCCCAAGATGAACGATTGGTGGATCGGTCATTAATAATTTATCAGCATGCAAATTGCTCAGGTAGAAGAGCATCTTTTTTTTCCACGTCTTGAAATTGGTTCCGTCGAATTTCTCAGGTATGCCTTGTGCCATTTCCATTGCGGCAGGCATTCCGACGAAAGCATCTTTCGGAGGCGAAACCGAAAATTATCAGTAAAGTATTGCGGAAACGTTTAAAATGATTGCGAACTAGAAAAACATTTTAAACCATTAAAACCAAAATTTTGTTATAAAGCGGTAGCTATATAGCAGATTTTTTAGAATTAAGACTGTAGGGACCGTAAAATCAAATTTAGTTATATACCAATTTTAAAACGTTTAACAATCTTAAACCAAACAGAGTCAAGTCGAAAATCTTTCCTTAATTCAAAAAATTGCACGTAGTAAGACGGTTTACGCAATTTAAGAATCTCAAGATACAACCGTTCCACGTCTTTATTAAGTCTTAGTCTTAATAAAGCCTATCGACCTTAGTCTTTATGAATACTCCCGAGACTTTGGAAACGGGGTATTTATTGGAACAATATTTGGAGACTTTCATTATATGTATTTATATAATCTCTTTATACAAACCGAAAACCACTAGTTTTCTGATTTTTGAGAAAAATCGGATGGATCAAATGAATGAGGGAGGGGAGATATTTATAGTGGCCGAAGGGGTGAAACTTTAGTTAATTTGTTAACTTTTAGTGTGTTCAACTTACATACTTTGACCTCACATTTCTCATTCAGTTTAATTCCAAATTTAGCATTCGAATATTCAAAGTTATAATCCAAACTACAACCAATCCAATGCGATTAAAATCCGGAGATTCCGAGCAACACACTTGCCGAAAAAGTGACAAAAATCACTTGTTCAAATTTGAGTTCCAATATATATATATCCCTTAAAGATAAAAGTTACCTGACCAAAATAGAAGAAAAAGAAGTAAAAGCAATTAGTTTTGCTATCTGGTGCCATATTCTTTCTTTAGCCTTTATTACAAAAAAAAAAAAAGCAATTAGTTTTGCTTATATTTTTGGGGAAAGCCAAAAAAATATTTTTTCCACCAAATAAAATTTATTTAAAAGGATCAAAATAGAGTAGACTTTTTATATGTTAAAAATGATGTGATGATGTGTGTTGGAGACTCGAGATCTGATTTGTGGAAAATGCCCATGTGGTCACCACGTCGTCCCTTCTTGGTCCCACCTAAACTTGTTAAAAGTTTTGTAGTAATGAATAGGGGTGGGTATTCGGGTTTTTCAGGTCCTGGGTGGGCATTCGGGTTTTTCGGATCCGAATACATATGACCCAAATAGGAATTGATAGATTTCGGTTCGGATTCGGATCGGATCTATTCGGATTCGGGTCGGGTTTTGTTTTTTACCAAAACTCGATATGAAACCGAATTATTTTTTTGTTCGGGCTTTCGGATAATATCAATTTTTTGTCTTATATTTTGGGTTTTACGGTTTGTATTTTTCGGATAACATAAATAATTTGGGTATTTTGACCCAAAACCCAACTAAAACCCGAATTACTCAAACAAAAAAATCTCAAAATACAACCAAAACCCGATATATCCAATAAAATTACATATATCTATACATATATTTGGGTTTTTGGGTACCCATTCGGGTTTCGATTCGGATCCGGTTCGGTTCGGATAACCATACTAAATATTTATAAAATCTATTCGGGTTATTTGAAAATTCGGATCGGTTCCGGTTCGGGTTTTTCGGTTTGATTCCGGTTTGAGTTTCGGGTTCCGGTTCGAGTTTCGAATTTCGGATAAAATGCCCAACCCTAGTAATGAACCTAAATTTTTCAAAAAAACAAGAGTTTAAGGGGATGATTGACAAGTGTTGTAATTTTTTATTTTTGGTTATAGAAAGTAGTTGTAGGATTTATTGTTATAGCTTTACATTTTATTGCTGTAAAGATTTTGATTGTGACTTTTAAAAATGAAATTTTGACTGAAAAATATTATAATAATAAAATTTAAAATTAGTCAATAAATTTATAAGGTGCACAAAAAAAGTCAATAAATTTATAAGCTAATAAATTTGAGAGACTAATTATTATATTACTTAATTTATTTTAACATTATTTTAAAACTTAATTATTTTAGAACTTAATTATTTATATTATATTAATCAAATAAATAGTACTTCAGGTAATTTTATTTTTTATATATAATCATTATTATTAAGTAGAACAATTATTTTCTTAATTTATATAAAAGTTATATAAATTAACATATGTATGTACTATAAATATATTTTTATATATTACAAAGAAAAATATATATTTTTTAGAGCTAAACAAAAAGACAATCCTAAAACACTTAAATGAAAACTGCTGAAAAAAGAACACCTATAGCCAAAAACTGCTTTGTGCAGTTTTTACGTAATTTGAAGTGTTGTACACTATAAAATAAAAATAAAAGATGATCGGGACAAATTAGAGTTGTAGAAATGTAAAATACATGTACACATCAACCACAGACATTTCCAATCAAGCCCTAAAAATTAAGATACAAAGACTTAACATATATATTGGAAAACTATACTTTCAAAAGTATAAAGTTTTTTTATAAAGATTTTAGATTTTATTAATCCACATATATGCGTTTACAACTTTTTTTTCCAAAATTCAAACTAAATCACAACTTTACAAACAATCTAACTAGATTTAGAATTGAACTTCAGAAAACCCTAAAAAGGCTCAAAACCTTTACGGCCCACTAAAATCCTAAACTAGCAAAAGGAAAGCCATAATGCTAAACAACCGCCGTCAAGCCTCCGAACCTGCCGGCATGACCACCGACGATCCGACGGTGGCTTCCAAAAAAGCGGTAATTGCCACCGACAACGCCTCCCACCGCGATACCAGTTTTTGCATGGAGGAAGAAACTGGTCCCCACACCTCCAACTTGCCTTGTCAGCTCTTTTTTCTTCGACAGCCGCAACCGGAGAACCACCTCGAACTTCTTCTTCTTCTCAGTGCCGCGTCTCCCGTGCAACAGCGCCACAGCCACAGAGCTTTTGGTCGAAAAACTTCCGTCGCATAAGCAGCTTTATCCGAGACAGATAATCACGATGAATCTGGAATAAAGAAGAAAGAAGATATTTTGTACAAGCGAGAGGTTCAAAAGGATAAAGGTAAGTCTATCGGCTTTGGAGTCGCCGACGGACTCGGAGGACCGCGGACACAAGGTTGTGGTCGGAAGTCACCAGTTTCAGTTCACCTTCGTCCCTCTTCTACTTAGATCTTGGCAAAAACCAGATCTAGATCTAATTCCGTTTGAGAGATTCGGACAAAAAAGAGAGTCATGGAGAGAGTTTACTAAAGTATAAAGTTGTGTATGTGGTTTGGAAATTGAGTTCCTCGACTCAAAATTTGAGGAATAATAATATATTTCTCTCGTGTATAATCGTTAAAGAATATTGGTCATATATTTGGTAAAATTATGATGGAAAGCTCAAAAGAAATGTGTAAAATAAAGAGAAAAGGTTCAGGTGTTTTGGAATCTATTCCGAGGAGCGTGCGAAAGCATCTTCCACTTGATGTTAGCAGAAGCTGTTTCTGCTACTTCAACGTGCAAGACTGTCACACGCTTAGATACTCCACTTAATCATGTGTATCTGCATAACTGGCTTTTAATAAAGTTGTTGTCTTGATGCATTTGTTGGTAAATTGGTATTTGGTAATTATGTCAAAAGAAATATAAATCCATGTTTAATTTAGTTTATTTGAAAAGTATATAAAAGTTTTTTTTATGTGTATGTTGTAGATTACCTATTGAAAGTGGTAATATAAATGACCCAAGGTTATACCAATGAAGCCTTGGGCTAATTTTTTCATCTCAGGAGTGGGTTTTATGAGGTATGTAGTTCGATTTTTATGTTATGTCACCAAATATTAGCAAAGGTTGGTCTTGATCTAGAAGAGATTAGGACCGAAGGCTCAAATTCCTCTGGGTTAACAAACAAACAAAATAGTGATCCAAGTTATTATATCGATATAGTTACGTTCTAATTTATCTATATTTTTAATAAAAAAATTGATAAAATTAAGACTAATTTCTTGAAATACCATCAAGAGAAGTTTAAATTCCAAAAATACCACAATTCCCAAAAATTCCAAAAATACCACACACTCCTAAATGTTCCAAAAATACCACACACTCCTAAATGTTCCAAAAATACCACAAACATAAAAGTAAATTTTAAATGTTTAGAATTTAAAATTTTTGGTTTGGGTTCACTAAATGGAGTTTATGGTTTAGTTTTAAGGGGTGGATTTTGGTTTTGGGGTTTTAGAATATAAATTATAAATTTTTATAACTTTTTCAAATTTGTGATATTTATAGAACAAAACATTTTTATGGTATTTAAAAAAAATATTGTAATATTTTTGAAACTTGTAAAATTATGTGGTATTTTTTGAATATACATAATTTTGTAGTATTTTTGGGAATCTCACTAAACTTAATCCATAAACTATTTAACAAGTTTAATTATCTTCTCATATACCTTACCTTTTTTGGAACCTACAACGTAGATAGAACAAAACGTCAGGAGATCAAGTTTCTGCCTGACACGTGTCAAACAAAAGCACATACTTTTTTTTTTGTGAAAAAGAATAGTGTCACATTTTTAATATTTATTTAGACGTGTCATATGAATTGAGAAACTTTTTTCCAATTACCTTCAAGCTTAGATTAGATATTCCTAGTAAAAAAATTGTATCGTATATACATGTATGTTTAGCATGTAATTACTTTTTTCTAACATGTAAATTTATATGAGAAACTTGTTTTCATCGAAAACATGAGAGTGGCCTTATACATATCTTTAGGTTAAAAACATGATACTTTACTTAAGAGCCCTCAAGTTTGTATCTACCAATACAACAGAACGACTCAAATAAACTATTTATTACACATTATTTTTTCCCTTCTCTCTCTTCTCTTTCTCCTGATTCGTTCTTCTCATCTTCCTTTGGTCTTGCAAAGATCTAGAAAAACCCTAGAACTTGGAAGATCAAAATAGGACTAATTAAAACTTAGATGGGGAGGGGGAAGATAGTAATCAAAAGAATCGATGATTCGACGAGTAGGCAAGTTACTTTCTCAAAAAGAAGAAAGGGTCTTATCAAGAAAGCCAAAGAACTTAGTATCCTCTGCGACGCTGAAGTTGGTCTCATCATTTTCTCCAATACCAATAAGCTCTATGACTTTTCCAGCTCCAGGTTTCTATTCAATCCCTAGATCTTGTATAACATCTATATATATGTAGGTACTTACACAATATCATGTATATATAGATTTTCTTAATAATTAGAAGGGTTGGATTAATTAGGTGTTTAGTAGAGTGTTTCACTCATTTGTGTTGTATACAATTTTGTGTATCTTTCTCATTGCTAATTATATATATACAAGGTGATGTTTCTATATATAGCTCCTCAAACTATTCTTGGAAAGGAAAACTAGTTTTAAAAGAAGGATATCAAAGCAAAAAAATTACTAGCTAAAGTATTTTTATTAGTTTTCAAAGATAAATACTAATTTGAAAGATGTTCATGGTTGTGACTATATATATATATGTGTGTGTGCTTGCATTAATTGGTTTCAAATTGTGTAGCTAGAGTGGGAATATGAGTTTGCCAAATTTTGGAATTAGTAGTATCGTTAAAATTAGAGTGATGAAACTGAGTGTATAAGATGATTACTATAAATACATTAATTTGGAGATAATATGTAATAATATCAGGATTTTTCACTCACAAACTTGCATTTGTAAGTATATCAAATATAAATCTCAAAATTTTGTGTCAATAGTATGACAAAAAAACGATCAGATAACTCTGCATTTCTTAACTATATATTATAAATCAATTTATTTCATCATAAGAGATTCATTTAAATATATTTACTGATATCAACTATGTAATATTAGATTCTAAGTTTAAAACTATAAGGGACATTATCGCTTATGTGTATATATTTCAATGTATTTTTAAGGGATTTTGAATAGTAGAATAAAATTACTCACTATCATAACAGTTTTACATGTATCATTATGTGAACTTGACCTAAAACCTAGACAACAAAGTTTTGGAAGTTATTCTACTTCCAAATATGATTGTATATATCATATTTAATTTGAAGATCAATGTTTCTCATATGTTTTATATATGTATGTTGTCTAATATTGTTTAAACTTATGTATATGAATATGAAATTAATTATCTTGAATAAATGATATATATGTCTGACCAATATTAACTTTTCTTCTGTGGTAATTAACAGTCATATAAAATTTAACTAATATAACAATAATTAAGATTGTGATAAGTGAAATGATATCTCATTAGCAGTGAGAGGGAATAATTAAAAAGTATTAATGAGAGTTAAAAATCTTGAAACGAACAGTATGAAATCAGCTATTGAACGATTCAACAAGACCAAGATGGAGCAGCAACAACTACTAAACCCTGAATCAGAAGTTAAGGTAATTAAGTATGACTATATTAAAAAAAAAATTACACCACACAAAGAAGAGAGGCAACTATATATACTTCTTATATATTACACTTGACCCCGTTCCTGAGATTTTAAAGGTTACAATCTAAAATGAAAAAATGTGTCGATTCTTAAACTAAAATTTTAAAAATAAAAATGGACCGCAAACTCGTGTTTAAGATGCTTGGCCTCAAGACCGGTCCTACACTTGAGTTAAAGAGTTGATGAGCTAGATTTTGGTGCGTGTTTTGTAGTTTTGGCAGAGAGAGGCCGCAACTCTAAGGCAAGAACTGCACTCGCTGCAAGGAAATCATCGGTATGTAGTACTTGCTTAATGTTATAATCATTTGTGAATTAGTCCATATCTCTTAATTATATATAGTATTCATATCTCACTTGCGCTTGCGATGTACTCCATCTGTTTCGTAATACTTGATTTTCCAGATTTTATTCGTGTTTCATATTATTTGAGTTTTCACTTTTTAATTATTTTTTTTTCTTTTCAAAAATACTCAATCACTTCTAATGGGTAGAAACAATAGTTACGTATTTCTTTCTATAACTAATTAATAGTAGAATAAACTGAAAAATCATGTTTTAAACATTGAATTTTGGAAAATATAGATAAAATGGTTAAGAACATCGAGAAATTAACAGCATAATTATTACTTTGTGAAAAACTCTATAAAATCAAGTATTAAGAAACAAGAGTATATATTATATATATCACTCGTAACAAAATTTCTCTCACTTTATTATTGTTCATATATATTGGTGTATTCGTCTTATTTAGCATGATAATGTTTTACATTGTAAATACACTTCGAATACAATATAAGTCTTTGTATTTGTGTGAACATGTAACTAAGGAACCAAAAATCATGTATGTATATGAAATAGTTGTGTATGTTAATTGTATTAAACTCTATATATAATGAAACAGACAACTAATGGGTGAGCAATTAAATGGTTTGAGCGTAAAGGATTTGCACAATATAGAGAGCAAACTTGAAATGAGTTTACGTGGAATACGTACCAAAAAGGTAACTAACCTTTTTTCTTCTTATGTATACTCTACCTCTTTAATTAGTCTTGGAGTATGATATTTTAAAGATTGATCACATAGAGAAGTATATACAATTTTAAGAACAAAAAAAAATGCAATGTTTGATTTGAGAGTTCAATTCATACATCAAGATTTTTTTTTATTATTTGAATTGTTTGAAAAAAGATGTCTTGATCAGCAATCGGAGAAGCCCTTTCATAAACAAATTTTATTTTGACTGACTCAATTAAGGTCTTGGTGTTTATTTTATTAAACAAGAATCATCATTTTTTTCTAATTTATTTCATATTTAAACTTCAAATATATCAATTTCTTAGGTTTTTTTTTTTTTGAGAGAGTTGTAATTAGAATATCGATACAAATGTAAATCAGTGTTTTGAAACTTGCAGGAACAAATTTTGACTAATGAAATCAAAGAACTAAACAGAAAGGTCAGTCTATTTGAGTGTATGTGTTTTCATGATAAACAAACATCAATATGTCTTTTCATCCTACCATATATTCGCGAGGAATTCCTTGAAATACCATCAAAAGAAGTTGAAATTTCAAAAAAATCATTCACTTCCAAAAGTTTCAAAAATATCACACTCATAAATGTTCTAAAAAATACCACAAACATAAAAAGTGAATTTTAAGGGTTTAGAATTTAAAATTTTATGTATGAGTTTACTAAATAGAGTTTAAAGTTTAGTTTTGTATGGGTAGAGTTTGGTTTTGAGGTTTTATGGTTTAAATTTAAAGTTTTAAAACTATTTCAAATTTTGTGATATTTTTTTTAAAAAATATATGTTATTTTGGAACTTTTGGAAGTGTGTGATATGTTTGGAATAACTTAGTTTTTATGGTATTTTTGAGAATCTCCGAAATTATTTGCAAATTGTAAACGCCAATAGGAAATGCAAACGATGTTTTTCTTTTATAGTACGCTTTTTAATTTTAAATTTTACTTAAAAAATTATTTGATATATCATAGATGTTTAGTACAACCTATTTACCCATGTAAACACATGCATCACCTATATATGTTTCGTTAGGTTCGTATATATTGGTTTATCTTTTGCAGAGGAATCTTATTCATCAGGAGAACCTCGAACTGTCGAGAAAAGTACAAAGGATCCATCAAGAAAACGTTGAACTACTCAAGAATGTAAGATAGAAACACAATCTCCAATTCTTCTTTTACTATATATAAGTTGCAGCTAATTATTCATACTACTTCAAATCAAAATCTCATTTCCTCTTTGAAGACATATACAAAATTGTGGTAATTATATTAATGTTCTAGCAGGCTTATGCAACATCATCAAGCACAAATGGACTGGGACTTCATGAGCTAGAAGATGAATCTCATGCACATGTTAGGTTGCAGCTAAGTCAGCCTGAACAGTCCCATTATGAGAACCCATCAAAGAGCTGATTAAAATATCTGATATAATACCACTTGTGTGTTTTTGATAACCTTCAAACATGTATGCATATAATAGTATATAGTCATATCTCGTTAATACTTGTCAGTATTGAAGGATAAAGTGCAAGTGTTATCGGAGAAACAAACCAAAAAGGTTTGACTTTATTCTTTCTAGCTTTCTCGTTTGATTTTAAGTATATGATCGATGAAGATATGTACAAAAGAGTGATTTTGGTTGTACAAACTCTTACCCTTTCGGTGGCTAATGAATTGTACTAGTAGTTCAAAAAAAAGAGTGTGATTTTGGGCTATGACCAACTTAAGCAAATGATCATGTCACTACAAGAAAAGAAGGGTGTTTTTGACGGAATTTTCTGACGGAAAAAATCCGTCAGAAAAAAGTGACGGAATAATTGACGGCAATAGTGTCCGTCAGAAATATCTGACGGGTTTTAGTCCGTCAGTAATTTTTGACGGAATATTACTGACGGACAAATCCCGTCAGAAAATTTGTCCGATTTAAACTATCCGTTATTAGCCGTTACCAACGGATATATTTGATATTTCTGACGGGTAAATCCGTCATAAACTTTTCTAAATAACAAGAACACCTCCTATCATTATTTCACACACAAATTTACAAACATATATAGTTATAAAATGGCTACTCCTCTTTATTTTCGATCGTGGATGGATGGTGAGACGGTGAATCCATAGACAAATCTTTTAAATGAGGAATATGCGAATGGTGTGATGGAATTCATGGAATTAG
>OVBE01010360.1:0-14911 GCA_900406425.1 Iberis pinnata
TCGGATCCTAATAAAAATGAAAAAACCGACCCGAACCCGAATAGATCCGAACCGAATATTTAAATAACCCGAACGGTTCCTATATACCCCTAACCGAATAACCCGAAATCCGAATTACCCGAACCGAACCCGAACCAAAAACCGAATGCCCACCCCTAATGATCTCACATTCCATTGAACGCTTTTCGGGCACTGGAATGCCCAAGATCATATTTGGATTAGCATGAAAGAAACCAGCATTGAGCACAATGAAACAGAAGGGATGTATATTCAAACAAGCTTAGGTGCCTAAGGTGAGATCAGGACATCAACCCTAGTCTACCCCATCCTTAGGAACTTCAAGAAACTATTCACTACTCATGGAAATGAAAATAGGAAAAACATAAATGATAACTTCAAAGCTAAATATGATGATCAAAGGTTAAACATTTGAAGAACAACAAGAACTCAAACCCAAAAAAGCAAAAAAAGCAATAGAACAGTAACAAACCCAGAAAATGATCAAAGCTTAAAACATAAGATTAAAATCAAAAACAGAAGATCAACATGCACCAGATAAACAACAACCTAAAGCTAAGCAGGAAAGTAAAAGAAAACAGTATATTAGCATAAACTTTAAAGATTTTGGGTTTTTACACCAAGAACAACAAAGGAAATGAAAACTTAAGACAAAAACCTAAAAAGGAAACAAAAAAAGACTTGGCTAAAAGAAGGCGCTTTATGGCTTTTATATTGTTCAGAGAAAAGCCCTAAATCGCACTAAAGACAAAAAATAATCATTGGCTTGGATCTTGGGTCAGGTCCATTCTGGATTTGAGTTAGTCGGGTCGGAGCGTGCTTGGCTCGAGCTGAGAAGAATGCGTGATCGAGCCAAGGTGAGAAGAGAAGATCAATCCAGGAAAAGACCTGAGATTGATCTAGGCTTGTCTTGAGATCGATCCATGATGAAAATGGGATCGATCCAAGGAGAAAATGGGATCGATCCATGATGGTGTGGAGATCGATCCAAGGAGAAAATAGGATCGATCCATGATGGTGTGGAGATGGATCCAGCTGGTACGTGGCTTGAATGTGGGATCAATCCGAAGTTGGAGTGGAGATCGAGCCAAGATGAAGAGGAGATCGATCCAGGAAATCACTTGTGATCGATCCAGGTGTAAACCTGAGATCGATCCAGGCTTGTCCTGAGATCGATCCAGGCCTGTTCTGAGATCGATCTAGGTGTTGTGTGTGCTTTGAGTGCTGGTCCATTACAGGTTGAGTGCTGGTCCATTCCACATTTTCTGCTCCTTTTCTGAATTTTCTCAAAACCTGCAGCTTCCTCATTAGCCCCACCTTGAGTTTGATATTGTTCTTCATTATGTGTTCCTTCTTGTTCTGTAGTATCACTGGATTAAATTTCAACTAAGTATTGAGTATTTGAATTATGTTCTTTATCATCAACCTGTTCCGTTGACTTTGTCTTCAAGTCCTTATATACTTGATTTTCTTTGAAGATCACGTTTCTACTTGTCACACACTTTCTTTCATTGATCAGCCAAACCTTGTAGCCCAAAAAAATGTCATTCAAAGCTCTTGTTTTAAGTTTCCCTTGATCCTGATGCACATAAGCAACATATCCAGATCTCCTTAAATGCTTGTACCTTGGTTTCTTGTTTAGCCATAATTTTTTTGGTACATTATGACCTAAAGCAGCAGATGGTGATCTATTGATCATGTAGGTCACTGTTTCAGCTACTTCACCCCAAAATTCTTCATCAAATCATGTCTCATCAAGTAAGCTTCTTACCCTTTCTAGTATTGTTCTATTCATCCTTTCAACCACCTCACTCTGTTGAGGGTATAAGTACATGTTCTATGTCTCTTAATACCATTTTGTGTGTAGAAGTAATTCTAAACCATTATTCGTTCTTAGACATTTTACTTTCTTGTCCACTTGATTCTCCACTAATATTTTCCATTCACAGAATCTGTCAAATGCTTCATCCTTTGATTTGAGGAACAACATCCACACCTTTCGTGTCTTGTCATCTATTATTGATAGGAAGTATTATTTTCCTGCCAATGATGGAGTCACTGATGGTGCTCCCCATATGTCTGCATGAACATATCCCAATATGTCTTTGGTATAGTGTGTTGAACATTGCAATTTCACCATCTAACACATATAGCTTATTTCTGAGACCTCTTTCGAATGACAGTTTCTTGTTCTTAAATAACCAAATTTTACCATCTCCACCTTCATGTTTGAAGCCTAGACTGTCCAAATTTCCTGTAGAGATAAAATTCCTTCTCATATTTGGTACATACTTAACATCATTCAGAACTTTCAGTGATCCTACATTTGAGTGTATCAAAATAGATCATGATCCTTATGATTCTACACTGTGATCATCTCCAAGAAGTATTGTAGAAGCTTTACTTTCATCAAAGTTTATGAACCAGTCTCTCCTATTAGACAAATGATGTATACAACTTGAGTCTATAACCCAAATATCATTTGCATCTTGTACATTCATGTTCAATGCCTCTGAGAAAACCAACTTTTCTGTAATAACCCCAGCTTCACAATTTTCTTCACTTTCCAGCTTCTTTTTCCTGTTGTAACAATCTTTCTTGAGATGTCCCACCTTGTTACAGAACCAACATGTGCGTTTAGTTTTTTAAGGTGAGTTACTTATGTTCTTACATCCTTTTTATTTCCCTTTTGTGCTTGGTTTGCCTCTTTCCTTTGTATATAGGGCTGTTGCAAGTCCTTTATTTGTCTTCAGAGATTCACTTAGTTCCCTTTCTTTTGACCTTGCAATTGATATCACTTCCTCTAGACACAATGTGGTATTCCCATGCTTGAGAGTATGCTTTAACTGATCATATCCTGGGGGAAATGAACTTAGGAACAAGATTGCTTGAATCTCATCTGACACTGTTACATTTAAATTTCCCATTTCTGCAACGATCTTCAAGAAATTATCAACATTCACATTAGTAGATTTTTATTGATCTGACTTAAATGTGTAGAATTGAGATTGGATAATGATTCGATTTGGTAATGATTTTGACAGATAAAGCATATCAAGAAGAGACCACATAGATGCAGCTGTTTCACGTAGTTTGATCTTTCTTAACACTTTATCACCAGCATTCATAATGATCAAGTTCTTGGCACGTTCATCTTTCTCTAGTTTAGTTGGATCAAGAGTTACCTTAGGTTTTGATGCTCCTGATGTTTCTTCACTGGAATCTTTATCCTTATCACCTTCTTTTTCACCAGAATCAGTCACCTCAAAATTATCGCTTGTGGTAACATCCTTTAAACCTTGAGTTCCAAAATGCGCCAACATTTTGATCTTCCATTGTGAGAAATCTCCATTGAATATTTCAATGTCTACACGAGTTTTCGAAGCCATTGGATAACAACCTGCGGCTCTGATACAAAACTGTTACAATTTGATACATCAAGAAACTTGTAATTCTTATCAATTAACCTTCAAATTTGATATCACTATGACTTGATTGAGTTTACGAATTCTATTAACCAAGAAAATGCAAATAAATAACATGCAAACACTTTTTACCCTGAGTTCATCCCCGATATGGTGAACTATGTCTCAGGGGCGGGATTCAGATCCATCAATCCACTAAGCATAACGAAATCCTCTTAGCTTTACAAACCCGAGCTTAGAGATCAGTAATAATGGCTGACTTCTCAAACGCAACAGTAATAATGTCGAAGCTCATCTCGCTAGGATCAGTAGCTTGTAACTCCACATGAATACCATCCAATTCCCTCTTGAATCTATCCTTGGAGCTTGTATAAACCATTTTCATCACTCTAGATGAATTCGGACACCTACCATATCCAAATCTTAAACATTCTTAATTCTCCATGTCGGGGAAACAAAAGGGAGGTTTGATTATATCCAAAAAGCATAAGTTGGTACGGTTCGGACCGGAAAATTTTATGGCCATGAAATCAATGTGGTTCGATCTGATTTAATAATTGTACAAAATTTATAAATGTAAATATAATTAGTATTTCACCCATTCACATTTGAAGAAAAAAGATACTTTACAATTATAAGATTTGGAAAAAATAAGTCTTTATAATAGTGAATAAAAACAAATAGAGGAATTCTTTGAAACACCATCAAAAGAAGTTCAAATTTCAATACTACCACACACTTCCAAAAGTTCCAAAAATATCACACTCTCAAATGTTCCAAAATACCACAAACATAATTAGTGAATTTTAAGGGTTTAGAATTTAAAATTTTGAGTTTGAGTTCACTAAATAGAGTTTAGAGTTTAGTTTTGAAGGGGGTAGGATTTGATTTTGGGGTTTAAATTAGAAGTTGTAGACCTATATCAAGTTTTGTGTTATTTTTGGAACAAAAACATTTTTGTGGTATTTTTGGAAAAACATGTGGTATTTTTGAAACTTTTGGGAGTATATGATATTTTTGGAATAAACATAGTTTTTGGAGGTATTTTTTAAAATGTCCCATAAAAATATATGTCAAATTTTTTAATTTAAAATCTATACAAAATATAAGAAAAAACATAAGTTGTTATATGGTAAATATGAGACTTGAAAATCATTTAACTCATTCGTTGAATATTTTAATAGGCTATTAGGAACACTAAGTTATATTATATACCTTAAACAATGACTAGAAAACATTAAATTTGAAAATGATGAAAATATTGCTAATTAAAAATCGAATCCGGTTTAATATGGTTCAATTAGATCACCAATTTCCGATTATTTACCGGTTAACCCAAATTTTAAGTCGATTCAATTAGAGTTAGATTTTCTTGAAAACCTAACCGGAAAATCTCGGATTCAAGGTTTAACCTGGTGAAATTCCTGATCCAGATTGTTTTTCAAAACACTGGTACGATCCTAAACAGTGAAGACTATACCGTTATTTTTAAAAATATGATATTTGTGTTCTAGATACCATTTTCTTTAAAAATGTTTGTAACTTAATATAAAGTATATACTGCATGATTGAAATTATAGAAAATCAAATAAAGAAGATAAAGATATGATACCATGCAATGAAGAAGATTTTTCTCTTCTGGCAATTTTCATTGGTGGTGAAATCGAAATCATAAACCGCATAGCGACATTCATTGGAAGGAAGTGAAGCAGTAAAATCATTGTAGGTCTTATTAGGATTACCTAGCTTTTCAACAACCATCTGCTGTCTATATATCCTGAATACTATACACCGCTAAAAATTGTAATTATCTTAACCTTTTACATATCTTTTGTCATTTCCTATCAATTCGATTGATAAATAATTCAAATTATTTTCTTTTTATTACTGAGTCTTCTAGAGATTAGTTTCTCACATATGAGGGTAATATAGGAGTTGTCTCTAAGTTGGGTCAATACGTTTGGGTCTAAAGTATAACATTGATTAGCATGCTACAATAATATGATTAATAAATAAATAAAAGTCAAGACCAAACGATGGTGAGGAGTCTTAAATATGAAAATTACATAACATAAACACTTTTTGATATTAGAAAGATTAAGAATTGTAAAGTACATATGAGAAGAATAAGAAGAAATAGATCTAGAGCGCTCGGCTTTTGATAATGTCGAAGCTCATCTCGCTAGGATCAGTAGCTTGTAACTCCACCTGAATACCTTCCAACTCCCTTTTGAATCTATCCTTGGAGCTTGCATAAACCATTTTCATCCTCACTCTAGATGAATCCGGACACCTACCATATCCAAATCATAAACATTCTTAATTTTCTATGTCAGCGAAACAAAAAAGAGGTTTGGTTATGTCCAAAAAAAGCATAAGTTGATACGGTCCTAAACAGTTAAGCCTATACCATTATTTTTAAAAATATGATGTTTGTGTTGTAGATATCATTTTATTCAAAAATGTTTGTGACTTAAGAAAAAGTATATACTTCATGAAAGAAAATTATATAAAATCAAATAAAGAAGATAAAGATATGATACCAGGCAATGAAGAAGATTTTGCTCTTCTGACAATTTTCATTGGTGGTGAAATCGAAATCATAAACCGCATAACGACATTCATCGGCAGGAAGTGAAGCAGTAAAATCATCATAGGTCTCATTAGGATTACCTAGCTTTTCAACAACCACTTGTTGTCCATCTATCCTGAATATTATAAACCGATAAATTCTTTTCGATTTTAACTCCAAAAACTTCCGTTTGCATTCGTCCTCCACTGCCATCCCCGAAGCCGCATTCGCCTTTTCATGATCACATCCATCACCATTGTACGGAGGAAACATATTTTCATTTTATAACCATGTTAGCCAAGTTTTATTAATACCCATATGTGATAATATATATGTGTGTATGTTACATTAGTTCTAAATTCTTAATCTTGATCAAAATGAGGTAAACTATACAAACAATTTCGAAACACGTCAATTACATGGTAAAATTGAAAAATAAACATCTTTTGTCAAACTTAAAAAAACAAACAAATACTAATTAACATGACTAGGACATCATTAAATTGAAATTCTTGCTAAAAAGTCACTAGGTCTACCTAAATATATATAAACTTTAAAATTAAAAGTTATTATCTTAAATCAAAACTCGAGCTAATTTTGATATGAATGCAATCGTTAATTTAGAAGAAAAAAAATAAAAATCACTGCGATTGCCTGCTAGGCCATTGTTTAGAAACAACAATCCTCAAATTTGTTACAAGAAAAAAAAGAGAAGAGAACGTACCATTGCTTTTGTTTAGTTTGTGTGACAAGACTTGAGGATGAAATTTTGTAATTGATTGGTGTATGAATATTGTCTGCTCTCGAAAAGAGTAAAATGAGAATGAAGTTTTTGAGACGAATTAAGGAAGAAGATAATCCTAAATTGGTATGTCAAGTAGATCGAGACGAACTCGGACAACTAAATTAGCTCTTATTTTGGTGTCTTTATTGTTGGTCTCTGATCTGTTTTTGTGATCACGCCACACATTATTTTTCGCATAACCATACCTTCTTTTAAGGCATTTTTCACTCTATTTTTAGCATACCAACATCACTTCATTTACCGTTTGTTTGCAACCTCATAAACTGATCTAATCCAAACAGCACTTAAATAATCTATTTTAAATTTCAACTATTACATGTTTTAGACATAGATTCACTTTTAATAATATAACATCAATTTTTGAATCCCAACCGAGATCGAAACGACCCAGTTATAACTTTAATTTATATAACTATAAATTAGAATATGATTCTGAAAAAGAAAAACACACCAAACATCCATATTACTATTTTCTTTATGTATTTATGTTGCAAAAACAAATTTATGTTGAATATTATTATTCATAAATTGATACACACACACACAAAAAAAATCAAACCTAATTCAACCCAAAATATAATATACAGCATCAGTTTCGCTCATTTTAATATTTTCTCTTCTTTTTGCAATGTCATATATTCAGGAAAACATATAGAAAACAGTAAATGGGATGTGTTTATTAGTGTAAATCTTGACTGAAACATATAGATTTTGTTAGATTATTACAAATGCTATGTTTAGTTATTTTTTTCCAAAAACATCGCATATTTCAGAAAAATATATTTAAACAAAATATATATATATATATATATAATATTACATTTTCTAGTTGAATATTGCAAATTTATTTATTAACAATATAGTTTTTGTCACTTTTTTAGTAACATATTTAAAATAATTAAAAGTATAATGGTATAACTCTAAATTAATTTTGGTAAGCTTTAAAACTGTAGGCATTTTTCCAGTTATTCTTTCAAGGTCACAACTTCTCAAACGACGTCATCGTCGTGTTCATCTGATTGTAAGCTGAAATTCCGAAGAGTATTCCTCCGATTTTCGTTTCTTCTATGCACCAGTGCCAGTGAAGAAGCAATGGCTTCTCTTATCCAAATCTTCCTTTTTCTGATGATTATTTGTCTTTTCCGTTCTTGTGGATGGTGAATTTCTAAACTCCTCATTTATCAGTGCAAAATTTTTAATTTATCATTTAGACCTGTGATCCTTAGTCTCTTCGTTGTAGCAATCAATGTAACTTTTTCTTATATGTGTTCTTTTCTCCTTCTAATTCTGATCTTCAGTCATCGGATTCTTGCGATTAGCATCACTAGATTGCATTTTTCTCTGATTCTGCAAACAATTGGCTTGCGAGAATGTTAATCTCAATCCAGTTAGCTACTGTTCCTGCATCATCCTTTCTTTTGATTCTTGATTTTGGTCACTGTCTGCAGTCGGAAGGAACTCCGAGATAAAGAAAATATAGGTAAGAAACAGGCGAGTTATGTTTTGGGATCTAAATCAGTGGATCCAAGACGTGTTCTTCAACTTTCATGGCAACCAAGGTCAGGTACTTTTTGATGTATGTCTGGTTCAACCATCATATATCTGGTGGGCTGAAATTGAAGCTATATGGTATGTACAGGGTATTTCTTTATAGTGGGTTCTTAACAGAGGAAGAGTGTGATCATTTGATATCTCTGGTACGTTGAGATTTTATTGATTGTTGGTGCATTGTTCTTTGTGTAATGGTTGTTTATTTTTGTGTAGAGCAAAGAAACTTCAGAGGTTAACTCAGGTGTTGCTAATGGAAAGACGCAACTTGCAAAATCTGAGTATGTCTTAGATGTGCAGGTAAAGTTCTTAGTATTCTTGAAGTTTGTGGATACGTAAGCTTTTACCATTTTCTTGAAACACAATGTGGTAAAGACGCTAAGTGTTGTTGAAGTAGACTCGAACATACACATAAGTCACTACCTTTCTCATATGTTATTAACTTTGTTTACAGAGTCAGCAGATATGATTTCTACTGAAGTGGCAATAACAATGTTTTCTTCCATTCTTGGATAAATTAGGATCCAATAGTTGCTGGGATTGAAGAAAGAATTCCTGCTTGGACTTTCCTCCCGAGAGGTACTAACTACTAGTAACCTTTGTTATCTTGGCTTTCTATGTACAGTCATTGCTCTTGGAAAGGCTCTCCTCTTAAGTTAGATTTTCTTGACCAATTGCTGGCTTTTGTTTCTCTCTTGTCGCACATGTTTCAGAAAACAGTGGCTCTATTAAGATAAGAAGATACACTTCTGAGACTTTAGGAAAGAAATTGGATTACTTTGGAGAGGACTCTAGCTCTGTATTACATGAATCTCTGCTGGCAACTGTTATCCTTTACATCTCAAACACAACACAAGGCGGCGAACTTCTATTCCCAAATTCAGAGGTCGGTAATAACAAATACTAATCAACATTTTTTTCTTATAAGACGGCCTCAGAACCAAAACGAGTCCATTTGAATATATTTGTTTCAGGTGAAATCCGAAAGGAGTTGGTCTGACTGTTCAGAGACTGGTAACATCTTAAGACCAGTAAAAGGAAACGCAGTTTTGTTCTTCACCAGACACTTAAATGCATCTTTGGATCAGGCAAGCATTCATTTTAGATGCCCTGTGCTGAAAGGAGAATTGTTGGTCGCAACAAAACTGATATACACAAAGAAACAATCACGAAATGATGAGAATGGAGAATGTAGTGATGAAGATGAGAACTGTGGACGATGGGCTGAGCTAGGGGAATGCAAGAAAAACCCTGTCTATATGATTGGCTCTCCAGATTACTTTGGTACTTGCAGAAAGAGTTGTAAGGCTTGTTGATACTACTTTATAGCATTCTGATCAATTTTGAAAAATAATGGTGTCATAACTCAGACATGTCTAATATTTAATTCGTTTATATTTTTTGTTATATGACTTTGTAAAGTATTTTTTTTTTGTCAAAAAGACAAGCATATCAAATTAAAACATAAGTTGGCATGTTTAATAAATTTATTTCTCTAACACGAACACTTAGAGCTCTCTTGAGTCTCAAATTTTAAAAACCTGGTAGAAACTTGAATTGCATTGGTTAGCTCAATATTGGTTATCACTACTAATCATAACGAGAAATGTAGTCATATAAGTACACTACATATTCTTAAAATACAAAAGCTATTTATGTATAATATATATTGTATAAGTTGTTAGACCCCAATCTCTTACCATATATCAATCACTGAATTGCTTCTGATGTTAGAGGAATTTTCTGCTAGTAACTGAATCAAGACCTTATCATCGGAAAGAAACTCCAATTGTTTCCTGGACTGTTATCATCTTTTCCGGCGACCTTTTCATTCGCCCACCACTCTGATCTAACCGTTGCTTTCTCTATCATCTCTTCTTTTGTGTTATCAAATTTGAATTCTTTGCTTGATCCTAGTGAACACGATCTTAACTTCTGACTCTGTTCACTCTCTGTTTTATTACAAGAAACCGAATCACTCCATCGGTTTGTTGGCGAAACCGGTTCATTCGTTCGGTTTAGTTTGCTTGCAAAACAACGTGCAACGTCTTCACCAGTTAACTCAAAAGAAACTCTATGATCATCATGCCTTGATGACGAGCCGTGATCCGAATTGGCTAATGACGCAACCTCAGAGATCTGACTACCTTCAAGAGGTGTGAGATTTCCAGAAACCATATCTGTACCATTTGGTGTCACAGCACCAGAATCAAGCTTTGAGCCATTGCTAGGAGTCAAAGCTCCTGAACCCAACCTTGAACCTTGACCAGCAGGTGTAATTGATCCAGAACCGAATCTTGATCCCCATTTACGAGCTGTGAAATGCTCAAAACCAAGAAACTTTGGAGGTTCGCCAATACGAAACTCAATGATGGAGCATTTACCTGGATAAGGAGACGATGTACCTGAGTTTGAAATCACTGAGCCAGGAGAGATTAAATTACCACCAGGACTTCCTGGAAACACTTGATGAGACTGAAACTCGTAGTGTGCAGCTGAGAATTTACCACTATTCCTCCTAGCTCGTTCAAGTGAAGAAGTAAGTAACTGAGCAAAAGGTACTTCAGGTGAAGAAGGTGTAGTACAACTCAAGTGAGCTGATTCTGGAGGTGGTGTGAATGGTGCAGTTGATGGTTCGGTAGTGAAAGCAGAGAATACTGGAGGAGTTACAGGCTGAGTTTCATGAGCGTAAGGTCCAATTTCAAAGGCTAAAGACGGTTCATTTCTTGAATATGTGTTGACGGTTAAATTAGGAGGAGTATGTGAGACAGAAGGAGGACCTGATTGTAGAAAAGATGCAGGAGATGAAGGTGGAGCTATAAAGGGAAGGAATCTTGAAGTTGTTGAGTTTGTTGAAGAGTTTTGAACTGGAGCTAATGGAACTGATGATCCTGATGTAACTGGTTCAGGTAAAAGCACTGCGTGGCCTATACGCTTATTGTTCTTTTGTAATCCGAAACACCAATACATGCTCCAACAACTTCCCCATCTTTTCTTCTATATTTTTCAATAACACCAAAAAAAAAAAAAAAAATTATCAAAAACACATTAAAAATCTAACACAATAAGAACTCCTCTTTAGTCTAATTACATCAATATCTTTTAGATGATCGATTGCATGAATTATATGAATGATTAATAATAATAGTGATATTATTTTAAATATAAGCAACCAACAAAAAAATATAAAGAAAATTTATACTAGCGAGAAAAAAATGAAAAAGAGGTTATAGTAACCTGAACCGTCGAGGGTTGTACGCGGTACTCGGCGGAGACGATGGCGGAAGCGGCGGCGTTCACCGTGTCTATGCTATTATTGACGTTACTCATATCTCTAAGACTTGGATTAATAACCAAAGAAAGAACATCAAGATTTTGCAAAACTCTTTTAATGACTTGGATCTCACACACACAGACAGCAATAACGAGGTAGAGAGATTCAAGATAATATGAAAAGAACAGAATCAAAATAAGAAGAAGAGAATAAATAAAGGGTTTTAATATAAATGAAGATGGATGAGTCTCTCACCGGTCGTTATCGTTTACAGTTTTCATTCAATTTCCCACCAGATGTTGCCACGTCATCATAATTGACGGTTCGGACCCACGCGCTTCCATTTTTTAAACAAACATTATTCGCAATTATTGCTGTGTTAATATTAAATCATGCTATAAATAATTGGGAAAGCAAATTAAAAAAAAAAGGGAGAGTAACGCATAATAGTGAGAGTCCCCAATGCAGACAAATGGCTTTTCTCTGATTTTCTTTTTTTATAAAATGCAATTGAGTTTAGTGACTTACAAAAAAAAAGGCAAAACTTGATACCAAAATTACACTCGGTTTAAAATACTAGTAATTACAGAGTAATGGCTGGTGTCGCGAAACTCGTGAGTTTGGGAGTCTTTTAAGATAGATGCTCTATCTCTCTTTGTTCTTCAGTTGGTCCGCAAGATTCTCGTGACTTACATTAGTTTTTTCCATCTCTTTAGTATTTATTACCATTCATATGTTAATATATTTATTGCTAGGCTCGTGTATAGAATGAATATATTTAATGGTTTGCTTCTCTAATGGTCTATGTTTTGTAATTTTATCAAAACTATTTTACCACACGAATATACTACACATTATTATTTTTTTGAAAATACTTTTTTAATTTTTGTTCAAAATACCAAAAACAAAAAAACATAAATTTATATTTTTATATTTTGAATTTTAGAGTTGAACTCACTAAATAAAATTTAGAGTTTAATTTGAGAAAATAACCAATTTTGAAGTTTATAGTTTAAATTCAAATTTTATATTATCATTTTTAAAAGTTTATGCTAATTTTAGAACACATATTTGTAATATTTAAAAAATAATTAAGACCGTGTTATATCTTGGAACTAAAACTATATATATAACTTTCAAAATTTTCTGCATTTTCTTTTTTTTTCTCATCTTTCTTTTCGTCTTAATTTTGAGAATTTGGAGTAGCAGCGTAAAAAGTGAAATACGGAGATCCACAACCTCCTCCTTCTGAATACAATTATTGTGTACCTCAACTAAGATCCACCAGTGAAAATCCAATGATGGTGCTTTTCAGCGCAAGCAAAATCTCCACATATCTCTTCCGCAAATCACCTGGAGGGAAAAGCATCGTGCCAACATCTAAGGTTAAAGCTTAGCCTCGACGTAGCGACACATATGGAAGGCACTGAGGCACATATATGGGCTTGATGATCTTGTTGGAAAGAACTCTATATCCGATGGAATGAGGGTGTAGATTTGTTCGTGATCATTTAGGGACGGTTGGACGGGTAGGCACGAAACCAACTCTACAGACGGCGCGCTCTATCTCCTCCGGTGGATTTCCCCTTCCTTTTTGTTTGTCTTCCGGTGGTGCATATTGAAACAATTTTTTTCTTTGGTCATCTTCTCTTTCCTATGGGCTTTTTTGTTGCTTCGGTGATCGCCACCTAGCAACTGAAAGTTAGTTATGATTGGGTCTGTAGGTTATGGATGGCGGTCGTTAAAGTTTTAAGATTTTTTTCTCTTTAGTTTTAGGATTTTCAAAAACTATGATTTTTCGTTTGGTTGGTTTAATATTTGTTTAATTCTTGTTTTGGTTATCTCAATCCTAGTTGTGAGAATTGATTTTATGATATGGTTTTGTTTGGATATGGGGTTGGTTTAATTGTGGATCCATATCTGGATGTATTCTAGGCATTAGTTCTTTGTAGCAATAATATTTGTTGGTATATGTGACCAGTTTTCAGTGGCAATATTGAAAACTTTTTCTCTCTCTTATTTTATCCAATGAGTTTATCAGAGGATGGGATTTGACGGAGGGACTCGCCGAAACTTTTCTTCTGACCATGACCTCGTGCACTGTCGATGACGAGACTCCCCGTGATTCCAGCGCTGAAAAAAGTCTGACGGATCAAGCGCTCGACTCTGCAAATCCGGTCAAGATCTACCATCTAAAACTAGATCTAAACCATTACATCTCACCATAAGAGAAGCATAAGGTAAGCTATATCCTGGAGCTCAATGACAGTGTCTTGGTGGCCTTATGAAAGTTGGTGCATGCTTACCATAGCTAGGTGTTTTGGCCAGGAAGAACTACTCTTTCTCATAAAGGAGGGGGTTCCCTCCGCCGGTTGTTGTTTAGGCATGGTGAACCCGGTGGTGTTAAGCTAATCCAACTTTGCGGGATGATTTGGTTATGTCCCTTCTTAGTGGAGGTTCCATGGCTGGTGGTGCACCGTAGTCCTCTTGATTTCCTCTTTCTGACTCGTGTTTTGCTGATTTCTCTCCACCGGTGGTTGCTTGGGCACGATGAACCCGATGTGTTAAGGTAATCCAACTTTGCGGGATGGTTTGGTTTTGTCCCTTCTCGATGGAGGTTCTTTACGTAGCCAATGGTGCATGCAGTTTTTCTGATTTCTTCTTCTTTGACTTGTGTTTCGCTGGTGGTAGACTTCTGTTGTTGTTGGGCAACTACTACTCGACTCGGCCAATGCCCGAACATTGGAATCTTGGTAGATCTGCATATCGGATGCTTGGAGGCGCATAGGTATGAGGATTCTCCTCTTTTTGAAACTAGAGTTTTCATTGCTACTCAGTTTAGCATGAGTTTTTTTAATTTTTTTTTGGTTTGCGTTTCTTTAATTCCCAATTTAGCATTTTGGTATAGGTTAAATTTTATATGATTTTGTTTTTCTGTAAACTAATTTGAACATAGAATGTAAATGGGATTAAATATGGGAATATACATAAGCAAGTTCAATAAAAAAACCCTTTAATAAAAAATATTATCCCAATATTATAATATATATATATATATATATATATATGAAAATTAGAAAAATATTATATTTTGGTCATCCGAATTTTGTAGCAAACCACAAAAAATAATTGTAAATAGTTTTAACATGTAATGATTAGAGATTTAAAATTTAGAACGGATCTGTGATGGTCTGTCGCAAAAATTGTAGTAATACTGTCGCGAGATATAAGATAATATATTATTAATATTATTATTTTTTTTTTTTTTT
>OVBE01010362.1:0-15096 GCA_900406425.1 Iberis pinnata
TATATACATATTTAGCATCAAGAAATTTAGACAAAGATCTTTGGGTTTTACACATGTCCGATCTTCAAATTTTAAAGGCTACAATCTAAAATGAAAAATAAGTCGATTCTTAAACTAATATTTTGATAATCAAAATGAACCACAAGCTCGTGCGGTATGCTTGGCCCCAAGACCGACTCTGATTTTACATTGTGAAAACATTTTAAAGAGGCTTCCCTTTTGTGGAGTCTTGATTAAAAAGAGTATATATATATATATATATATATATATATATATATAGTTAAAACTCTAAACAAAAAATTTTTGGTGAGGAAACTCTACTATGCAAATTCGATGAATGATTTTGCAGGTAAAAACGTAAGAATTAATATTTTTCATGATCGTTGAAGTTATTGTTATTTTTTGTGAATATTATTATAGTTTTTACAAAGTAAATTTTATTTATACTGTTTTTTTTGTTACTATATTAATTTGAGGTATAGTTTTTTATACTATTATAACTATGTTTTATAGCATTTTCACTTATACGGGACCTCGAAAATTTCGGTTCCGGCTTTAAAATATAGTTTATATACAAATAAAAGTATTGATGTTGTAAATTTACCATTTTCAGTTATGTACATGACAGGATCTTTGAACTTGTATTTTGCATAGAGAACAAGATCTCTAATTCCTTTTGGATATATCAAAAGCCAATCAGAAGCAGCCTGAAAACAAAAAAATCATACACACAAAACTTCAATTCATAGATTCTAATAGGCGGGGCATTCGGTTAGTTCGGTTTATGGTTTTTTCGGTTTTCTTTTTTTTTGACCGAATTGAACCAAACTAGTTCGGTTCGGCATTCGGTTCGGTATTTTTTGGTTTTTTTCAGTTTTTTCGGTTTTATTCAATTTTTTCGGTTTATCTTAACAAGTTCGGTTCGGTTAATTTAGTAAAAAAAAATGTCGCCGAACCGAATCAAACCGAAAACTGAACTAAAATAAAATTTGTGCCGAATTGAACCGAACTAACCGAACTAACCGAACTGAATTCGGTTCTGTTAAAATATCCAGGCCTAGACTCTAACAAAAACAAAAATGAATTAAAAAAAAGAAGAAAATAGATTATTAACAAATGCAAGATTTTATTATTAGTCTAAACAAATACCTTTGGACCAATAGGAACACCATTTCTTTCACCTGAAATAAAAAAAACAAACACAATTTTAAAACTTGTAAAATTTTAACAAACTTAATTTTTATAATGTTATATATATACACAAACCTGTGACACTAGCACAAGGATCAGAGAACATTGTTACATTTTCAGTAGAACAAGGAACATCTTTGGCATAAGAAGAAGAGTAATAATTGATGCCAATGAAATCATATGATCCTTTAAGCATCTTTGATTGTTGTGCTGTGAATGTAGGCAAACGACCACCTTTTACGTTATTAACCATGTCTACGGGATATTTACCAGTCACTAGTGGCTCCATGAAATAGTCGAATGTGAAAGCCATGGCTCGTGCCGCGGCTAACTTATCTTCGGGTGATTCTGTGTATGGTAAGTTCCAACCCGCGTTTAAAGCAATACCAACTTGACCCTTTTGAGACGCCTATTGATCATAGATAAAAAACAAACATTAATCGTAGTAATAAATACCGAAATATAGTAAAAAACGCTAACACAAACCACTAAACTATAAGTTCTAATAAATATTGTTAAAATATAACAAAACACGGTACAATCTATTTTAGAAAAAAACAATTTATTCTAAGTTTTTCTAGTGTAATCGAGTTTTGGGGCTATATATATAAGAAATTTTAGTTTTTTTTGTAAAATTTAACATTTTGAACAATAAAGAAACCCTATAGCGCAAAGTATTTGCCTCAAAACGATTTCTCTCTTTTCTTTCTAACCTAAATCCAGAGACAAATTCACAACAAATATATTTCAATTCATAAAGCGGAATTTTTCTTTAAGTTAAAGATACCGACCAAGTATTTTTCTCGATAGATTTTGACGGCTGTTCCGTGAGCAAGAATGAGATTGTGACCAACGATATAAGGCTCGGTGGCTCCATCTCCGCCGAGACAATTAGGGTTAGTGAACTTTGAACATCTTCCTGGAGCCATTACACCAGCAACATATCCTTGTTGCACAACTGTTAATGGCTCATTCAAAGTCATCCAATGCTTCACTCTATCACCAAAATTCTTGAAACAAATATCCGCAAAATCGCCAAAATCGTTCCTATTTCATTATACAAAATAAAATTTTGAATAGGCTATTTTTCTAGTATATTTGGTTATGCTAAAAAAATGGTCTTGAGTAATTACACAATTTGTGCACCACGAAATCCACCATAAGCATCTTCAAGGGCTTGTGGTGTGTCCCAATGGAAAAGAGTCACAAAAGGCTTAATTCCTAAAGAGAATAACAAAACATGTTACATCATTGCTTGACTAGTTGTATATAATTAAAGCATATACTAATTTGAGCAATTTCTTTTGACATCTATGACATCTAAGTCACAAAAGATCAGTTTACTAGTCCAAATTTTATTAAAGAAACTTTTGTACTCGCATCGAGTAGTCAGATTCAATATCTGGTCTGGTGAAAGAGGTGACGACTACTAAACCGCTTATACTTGTTTTTATGGCGTTAAGTAAAAATATAGGTTAATAAAAAAAAAATCCAAAATGTGAAATTGAAAGAAAAAAACAAGATTTTAAGTTATAATTTGAGAAGGAAAAAATATCATTCAAATACCGAATTCTCAAAAAATGTTGAAAAAATATTAAATTTTTTTTTCTTCCAAAATTACTCAATTTTGTGTTGATTTCCATTTAAATACCATATTTTTTTGAGTTAGCCAATTGAGTATCGATGTTAAGTATATTAAAAGATCTGATCAACTTTCAGAATCAACTTCTTCATATTAGTTAAATGTGTATTAATATCAGTCATTATCAAAGATAATCAAATCTATTAATACACTTAACATCGACACTCAATTGACAAAATCAAAGAAATATTGATATCTAAATAAAATTCAACACAAAGTTGTTCAGTATTTTTGTCTAACATTTTTTGAAAGTTCGGTATTTAAATGACATTTTTTCCAATTCGAAAATGTGAAAACATTAAATGACTAAAATGGTAAATTAAAAGTCATGCATATAAAATAAGGAGTACTATACATTAGCTAGTCTGTCAAATTATATTTGTCTACATACCTTTGGACAAAAGCTCATTGATCAAATTGTTGTAATAGTCAATACCAGCCTGGTTGATTCCTCCTTTTAGATTCCCACCTAAATAATACAAAACACAACTCATCAACACAATTTTTAACACAAAAAAAACACAGTTTGTAAAATAAAAATAAAAAAAATTAAGAGGAGAAAATTTCTATGAATATAACTTACCAGGCAATATTCTTGACCAAGAGATTGAGAATCTATAAGCATTGAAACCAATTTGATGAAGTAAAGCCACATCTTCCTGTATTAATTTTTTGTTTAATAAGTGATAATAATCAAATAATGTGATTGATTGTGAAGTTAATGGAAACAAAAAATAACAAGCTAAAATTTTTACATATTTTTTTCTTTCTATAAAAGATAATTACCTTGTAAAGATGATATGAATCAACTGCAACAGATCCATTGCTACCATCCTTTATTTTCTCTAGAAAAAAAATTAAAATTAAACAAAAATAAATAAATTAGTTCCATTATATAAAAAAACTCAATCTTATAAAAGAATCAAAAGCATAGTAGTTGAGTTTTTTTTCTTCCTCTAATTCATATTTTGGTCTTTTAACTCTCTATATTCATCATATGAAATGATACACATTTATACTAAATATTCTTATAAATTATAAAACATTGATGTGTTACTTTATATAAAAATGGTTTGTTAAAAAAAAAAAAAACCTGGGTATTTTTCTTCCTCTAATTCATATTTTGGTTCTTAACTATCTAAAATAAATTCATCAATGAAAAGCCTATTTTGAATATGAAAAAGATACACATTTATACTAAATATTCTTGTTTTTTTTTGTCACTTATACTAAATATTCTTCCGGAAATTCTAAACTTAGATAATCGGAATCTGTCGGTTTTGTCTCCCGAAATTCTGGTTTTAATTAGATAGAATTTATGAGCTTTGTTGTATCGTTTTTGTAATGTGTTTTTCGGTTATATATAAAATACTAATATTCTTATATAAAAAATTACTTTATATATAAAAAAATGGTTTATCAAAAATTAAAAAACCTGGGTATTTTTCAGAGAATGTATCCCAAATACTTGGTCCTCTACCATCTTCATGAGCACCTCCTTCAACCTTCAAAAATTATTAAGCAAAAACACACAAAGATTCTCTCATAATCAATTTTTAAAATTTTTTTTAATAATATAATTAAAAGAAACCATACCTGATAAGCAGAAGTTGCAGATCCAAAAATGAAATCTTTTGGGAAATCACTTCTTCTTAATCTTGGTGAAGAGATGTTCTTGGCAAGAACTTCACTAGAAGAAGCCAAGAAAATGAATACTAGTAATAAAGAAACATATTTTCCTCTCATTCTTTAAATTTTTTCTATTGGATTATTAACTCTCTTTCAAGAAAAATGAATAAAGTTGAGATTTATATAGAGAATAGAATTTGGTATGAGATTTCTATAAATAGAGCAAAAGATGAGATTAAGAGAATTTGGTAGAGAGAATATGACTAATTTAAATTTTTTAGTTGTTTCTTAATTAGTAAAAGAGTAAAGGTTATCTAGTTATCTTTTGAAATTGGAAAAGAATAACAAAATATTTAGTAATTTTTTGACAACGATTATCTAAATATTTTATCTAAAGATGAGTCATTAATTAATATAAATATTAATAATTAGTATTAGTGTACACACGTCTTTACATTTAAGGGATGTGCTAATTTGTGAAAGAAACGTGAAGACGTGTGAGAATTGACAAGACTATTATTCGTCTTTTTATGCTTTTAACATATTTTTATTTCTTAAAAAAAAATACTAACATGCTTCTTGTAACGGCTATTTTTCAAACTTTTTTGTTTTTAAGTGTAAATGTTAAGTTAATATATGTATATATATATATATATATATACATTTTTTGGACATAATGTAGGATATGGGCTCGCCGCCCCAGACCTAAACGACCAAGCCCACCATGTAGGTCCAATATCGGAGGCTTGTCCAGTTAGATCAACGAGGCAAGCAAGACCGCCGACGGGACAATGCACCTAGTCTCTTTATAGCTCGACAAACGGTGACCTACAGACCAACTCGCCGGATGAACATGACGCATAGCCAACTGCTCCGCGTAGTCGAATGATGACAAAAGTAGTATAAATAGAGGAAGAACCTCAACAGAGATGGGGTTGGCTTTTAACGACAGAGAGAACATTAGAGAGAAGTTTTAGTGATAAATTGACGACATAAGTTTCTCTGTAATCTATCTAAATGCGTTGGGATTGTCGACGTGCTTCATCTCTTTGTACTTATAATTTTTCTTATCAAATACAAATTCAAATCCGGGGGAGAAGGGGGACCGACGACCCTAGATTCAACACAAAATAACATGAGCAATAAAAAGAAAGAAAGAACAAATATAAACTACAATATATATATATATATATATATATATTGAAATGTTTAACTTATATAAATTAAGTGGTTGTGATTTAGTGGTTACTACATGAGGATAAGTCGTCATGTTAGTCTAAGTCATAAATCGATTTTCCTTAAATGCATAATCGCTAAATTATTTTTATTTGGCCCATCGAAAATGATATCAACGCTTCAGATCCATTAAAAAATTCGATATCACTTATTCTAGGAAGAGATTTAGGTCTCCCCCAAACTTAACTTATAACTAGCATCATTTTCCTAGTCAATTGGTTTTTTTGTTTAGACATTATTTTAATCAGATTTATAGCTCAGTTTGTGTTAGTGTTATCTATGTAATAATTACTATCTAGATGTAAATCCATTTAAAATTAATGTAGTAAATAAAAAGACAGTTTATTTCAAATATGATAACACACAATATAATTTTTATACTTGATACAGAAAATTTAGAGATCCAATTATATATATATATATATATATATGAAAAAAAGAAAAACAGTTTTGATGTAAATATTGTTTTTTCTTCTAGTTTTCGTTTACGATTTTTAATTTAAGAAGTAGAAACAATGTTGAATATTTTAATTCTTTGATATTTGTGTTTAATAATATATTTTCCCTATATTAATTTTTTTAATCTAAAATAGTTAATAATCACTTTAAATTAATAGTTTTTTAGAAAATTAGTATGTTTATTAATTTATAAAATCTTACTATATGAATTTTTATTTAATTATTTATATTTTAGAAATAAGGGTTATTTTCACAGGTTGGTATAGACTGGAACGCGTTGGGACTGTCGGTCAAAGTATATGAAATAATAGTAATCAAACCTAACACGATTTAATATTCTTTAAATAATTGAAACCCTCTCTGATTTTTAATGTCACAAAACAAGTCAATATTTGGTTTGAGAGGATCTTTCTACACATTGATAAAACAAATTGAATTTTATGATACTCTTTTTCTTTCAAAAAACACTTTGAAACTCTTACAGATTTTAAGGCAGCCAACTACAAATAAGAAGAAAGAAAAATGAGTGATGAAGTGGAAAAGACTCGAAAACTTCTAGCTCTGGTGGTAGATGACTCACAGCTATGAATTTTACTACCTAGGTTCGAATCCCGGCCACCATCAATTAACATGAAGTGAATTATAGCGGCCCTCATGGATACCTTCGGCGATTGCGGACGTTTTGAATTTAGTCGGAATCTTTCGGGGTTCCGGATACCGTTATAAAAAAAGACCAGACAATTTGCACTAAATCACTATAAATTAATAGTGAAGTAGTGAAATCTCTCTATATATATTGTCAACATTTTTAAAGGTAAGATTTGAGGGGTGGATATTCCGATTTACGGTTCCTTTTTCCTTTTTCGGTTTTTTGATTTTTTTAAAATAAAACCATTTGAAACATGGTTTTGTTTTGGTTCGATTACGGTTTGGTTAGAATTTTGATTTTCTATCTTGGTTATGATCTTGGTTTTTAAAGTCACTAAGATATATACGAATAATGAATTAAATGATGTTATTGTCTACTATGCAAAATATATATTTTTTATAAATACATATAATCATAAAAGTACAAAATTTTCAATATATTTAATTTACTTGGTTTCAATTTTACCGGTTTACAAAAAATGATTTCGATCTGATTTCGGTTTATGTTTTACGGTTTGTTATATAATCAAATCTAAAGGTTTTTTTTTAATTTTAGTTCGATTCAGTATGAGTTTTTCGATTCTAGTTTATTTGTCCACCCTTAAAAGTTTCCATAATAGGATTTGAACCTAATTAAAATAATTAAGAGGATTTTTTTTGCCAAATAAACTATCAACTCCGATCTATTTCTACATATCTAAAGCTATAAAATGTAACTTCTATGTGAAAAATGAAACTTCTATATATTATTAGTGATATTACATTAATTTATGGAAAGAAAAATTATATAAAAGAAATCTAATGTGAAAGCGGACAAACTATTATTTTATAGATTTATTAAAATACCAAATATTAATTTATAGAGGTTGTAATATATCAAACACATATACTTTTTTTCATATATTCCAAATTTATGCGTCATTGTGTGACGTATTTGTTGAGGCCCAAACTTTGATAAGATAAATAATTGTCCTTCAAAAAGGCTTATCATTCTATAAATGGGTTAGTAAAGTAAAATTATTTTAGCCAAATATTATTCACATGCATACGTCAAACTAGAAAAGTATTCAGGTTTCTTTCCCTTAGCCATGGTATCGTCCTCCTTGAAGTTTGTTACTTCTGGGCTGGTACCATTTTTGCTCCATGTATCTATATATCCGGATTTGGCGGAATCCTTTCTTCTTCAATTTGTTCTTTCTGGTGCTTTGTTGATCTTATTAGTTGTTGATACCAGGTGTAGCACCTACCCTAAAAGTCTATTTTGATTCAAGGCCTAGCTGGACGCCGACGTGACGAGGAGAAAGGGTCCAGGAAGATGAGACTTAGATGGGCCGACCTGGCGAGCTGGACCGTCCAGCTCGTGACCCATTAGGGTTAATTGATGTAATTAGGGTTTTGAGCTTGTATTTTCCCTATAAATACTCATGTAATCACTCCTTAATGATATATGAAATTCTTCTAAGCTTTTACCCACATAATTTAAGACCTAAACCTAATTGTTAAGTCTTGATTCAACATTAGTGTCTTTTTCAGAAGCTCGGTGAAATGATTTATCTCATATGGCTTGATCTCTTTCGTTTTTAGAAACCGTTTTTGCTTATTGTAAGGTATTTTATTATTCGCTATTGGAGGAAGCAGTGTGTATGCTCCGGTGTTCCGACGCTCTTAGTTAAACCTTTACCTTGCCCTAGTCTTAGAAGTTGTCAATTCATCGCTTTCATTATCAGTCTTTTTGTTGGTTTCTTTTTGTGTGTTAGGTTGAGTAATTTTTTTTCTTTCCAATGTTCTATGTGGTTGCCTTTTTTGGTCTCTGACTCCGGAAAAATCTTGTTTTTCGTCGGCTTTAGTTTCTCAAGTTGTCGTTAAATCTTGTAATCTCGTTTGTAAATTATTCTATCAGATTGGAAAAAAAGACCCTTGCTTTTTTTGTAAGGCTGGGCATTCGGATTTCGGATCGGTTTCGGATCGGTTTTTCGGTTTTCGGTTAACCGAAATTGGGAAATATAAAAACCGTTCGGGTTTTTAGTCAAAATCGGATCGGTTCGGTTTTTAAAAATTCGGTTTCGGTTCGGTTTTAAGATTTTTGATATAATCCATTTTGTATCCGAAAAACCGAAAAATCCGAAAAAACAAAAAAAAATCCGAAAAAACCCGAAAAATCCGAAAACCCATGTAAACCGAAAAAATTTGTAAACCTGCAACATAAAATTAAGTATGACATTAGAGATTTAGAGTTATTAGTTTGTGAATTTCGGTTTAATTCGGTTATCCGAAATTAATTCGGTTCGGTTCGGTTTATTGAAAAAACCGAAAGTTGTAAGAATAAAAATCCATTCGGTTTTCAACCTATAAACGGTTCGGTTTCGGATCTGATTTTTTGGTTCGGTTTCGGTTTATTACGCCCAGCCCTATTTTTTGTGTGTGGCTAAGTTCACTTTCTTATAAGCTTTTTTATTCATAATAAAACAAAAAAAATTTCAAATAAACAAATAATCTTAGAATAAGAGTTCAAGTGCTTTAGAGGATTCAGACATTTTAGGTATAAAACAAGAAAGTGAAGCAGAAGAAGAAGATGATGATGATAAGAATCTCTTTCTCTTCTTGTTAGAAACAGAATTTAACAATCCTTCAGATTCTTCAATTTCTTCTTTCTTTAAAAACTCTTTGAACCACATTGCAGACATTTTTGGATAACGTTTTAGATCATTGTTATAATCTACAAAGAAGAGTCCATAACGAACTCCATAACCAGCATTCCATTCACAATTGTCTAGTAATGACCATGCATAGTATCCTTCTACTTCAACACCATCCTCTCTACAATAAATAAATAATATTCCATAAATAATGTATAATTAAAAAAGAAATTTAATAAAAAAATACCATCAAAACTAGTTTGTGAGACAAAAGAATATATATTCATATTCTTTAAAAAATATCACAAGAACAAAAATTATTTTTTGGGGTCTGAAATTTTTATTTTGGGTTTTGGTTTACTAACTATATCAGTTTCTTGTTTAATTTTACAGGGGTTACGAACATAATTTTTTTAAAAAATTTACTCCCTCTGTTTCAATTTATATGAAGTTTTAGATTCATATTACGTGATGTTTTCACAATACTATGCATAAATAAATAATATTCCATAAATAATGTGTGATTTAATAAAAAAAGAAATTTAATAAAATACCATCAAAACTAGTTTGTGAGACAAAAGAATATATATTCATATTCTTTACGAAATATTTTTCTTCAAAAATGTCACAAGCATAAAAATTTTTTTTGGAGGTTCGAAATTTATTTTTTGGGTTTTGGTTTACTAACTATATCAGTTTCTTGTTTAATTTTATAGGGCTAACGAACATAGTTTTTTTAAAAAATGTACTCCCTCTGTAATTTATATGAAGTTTTAGATTCATATTACGTGATGTTTTCACAATACTATGCAAAAAATTTTAAGTTATAAACCATTAGGATTTTGCAGAATGATTTTTGATTGGTTAAATTAACTGCAGTTAACGATGTTTTTATGAAAATAGATAAATTAAATAATGTTTTGTGTTTTATTAATCAACGTTTTTGAATGAATTGGAGCTTAGTTTAATGGATTTAGAATTTCAAAGCTTTTTAAAATTGTAGTATTTCAGAACAACAAAATTTTTAGAACAAATAGTATGTAATAATTCTATAACTACAGCAAAAAATTATAATTTTTGTAATATTCGAAAAAAAAAATTGAGTAAGTTTTTGGTAACAAGTGAACATAAACTTACTTGATGGCTTGGTAGATACTATGAAGATGCTTTTTGTGGTACTCTGTCCTTTGAAGATCCATCAAATTAGAGAGTTTTGCCTTCTTCTCATAATCTATATCACAATGTCCTAAAAAAAAAAAATATTGATAAAAAATTAAAAACTAGAATTTTTGTAACATCAACACTATAATTATAATAAATATATAAAAAAATTACCATTTTCAGTTATTATAAATTTAGGGCTTCCATATTTATTTTTGGCATGATTTAGAAATTTTCTTAATCCTTGTGGGTATAAAAAATCCCATTCTGAACCACCTCTAGGACCCAAAGTTTGTCCTGCTTTGTTTTGTTCTGTTTAATAATAAATAAACATGTGAGTCAATAAACCAAAAAAAAATTCAACATTATTAATTATTTGATTGGAGAAAAAAAAAAGAATATTACTTTTCCATTCAATGTGTGCATCAGATCTCCAATTGGGAATTTTAGGATCTACTTCAATAATATTTTTAACATAAAATGCACTATAATAATTTACTCCAACAAAGTCAAAAGATCCTTTTAATTTCTTAGATTGAGCTTTAGTAAAAGATGGTAATCTTTTTCCAATTGATTTTTTCATTACTTCTGGATAATCTCCATAAACTGTTGGATCCATATGCCTGTTTAAAAAAAAAACAAAATTATATATATTGTTAGTCAACATAATTATATATATAGAGCCGATCCTGAACTCAAGCAGAGGAAGTATGAGCTTGCAGTCTATTTTTTAGTTTTTAAATCTTAGTTAAAAAACGACCCGATTTTTGATATATATATATAAAAATTAGCATATTTTTTCATTGTTGATTGCGGCCTTTCAAATAATTTAAAATCTCAAGGCCGGCCATGTATATATTTATATATGCAGAGTCGGTCCTAAGATTTTAAAAACCGAACGATAAAATAAAAAAATGAGCCGATAAAGTTTTAAAAATATAAAATAGACCGCAAACTCGTATTTACTCTGCTTGGTCTCAAAACCGGTTCATGTTTAAATGTTTATGTAAGTAGATAGAAATTTGAGAACTCACCATCCAAACATAAATTCCATAGCACGATCAACAGCTTCAATGTCTTTAGGACAATTCGGATCATATGGTTCGAACCAGACCGGACAATGGGCTATACCGATTTTCCCATCTTTACACTATAAAACCAAATATCATCATATATTCATCACTTATCTTCCTCATAACTAAATAATCATTATTAAAATATCACATTTTTTAGTTTTAGTTCTAAAAATAATATGCACTTTCGATTCTTTCAAAAATACCATAAACATATTTTGTTTCAAAATTATCACAAAATTAAAATAGCATAAATACTTTAATTTGAAACCTTTATCCTTCAAAATAAAATTCTGATTCCTTCAAAATTAAACCCTAAAGTCTAACTACAGAACTCAAACCTCAAAAAATTAAATTTTAACTCTTAAAGTTCAGTTTTTATGTTTGTAATTTTTTTGGAAAAATACATATCGATAGTATTTATAGAACAACATATAGTATTTTGAAACATGAACTTATTTTTCTCGTTTTTGTAAGTACTCATAACTAAATCACTAATATATAAAGATAATTTTCATGGTTTAGAGAGTATATAAAAAACAAGTAATTTGAAGAGATGAATTTATTTTGTACCTTTGGGTTATTCCTAAAGACTTCAACCGCTTCTGCATGAGCCAAGAGTAGATTATGACTAACAGTGTAAACCTCTAAACCAGATTCACCAGCTAAAGCTGACTCATTCATGTACTTAGAGGCACGACCAGGAGCTTTTCTTCCAGTATCATACCCACCAATACTATAGACCCATGGCTCATTAAGTGTCACCCAATACTTCACACGATCACCAAATTCCTCAAAACATATGGTTGCGAAATCGCGAAAATCATCACTGTATTAGCATAGACAATGTTAGATGTTTATATATTGAAGATTTGGTATAAACAAACTAATGTTTGATATTCACTTACGCAGCTTCTTCACTTAAGAAACCACCATATTCATCTTCTAATGCTTGTGGAGTGTCCCAATGAAACAAAGTTGCGAGAGGAGTGATTCCTATATCATACATATGATCAAGTTAATTAAGAGAACACAAAACCGGACCAATGGACTTTGGTATAGTGGTACTTGAGGCATTCTTTGGAGTGTTCAAATTCACGCCTTAAACATATATTATCAATGGATGACTCTTACCATCGGAGGGGGGGGGGGGGGGGGGGGGANTATGGGCCAAAAGCTCGAAACTTCTAAGGTTTATATCACAGACTGAACATAAAATCGGTCCAAAGTATGAACATAACAACTAGTTTGAGATCTTTTTTTATAATTTTAATATTTTGTTTAGCAAGTGATATACGTCTTAAATATGTATTATCAACGGCTGACTCCTAGCATCAAGGAGATTATGAGTCAAATGCCCGAAACTTCTAAAGGCTTTTAAAAAAAATAAAACCGGTTCAAAGTATGTATAGAACAACTAGTTTGTGATCTATTTTATAATTTTAATAATTTTTCTAACAAGGATAATTTTTTATAAAAATTTATGTAAAACCGAACCATATTTATATTCTAAAATTTTTTAGGACTAGCATGAAGACACCCAAATTAATTCTTTTGTGTATAAATATTATTTGTATGTGTTAATATATAATTCCAAGAGACATTAATCAGAGGACACAAAATCGGTCATGAGTCTATATATGCAAAACAAACAAGAGTTTGCGATTTTTTTTCTTCTAATTTTAAAGTTAGTTAAAAAACGGTTCATTTCTCAAAATATATGTACAAAACCGATCCATTTTTATTCTAGATTTTTTAAGACCGGTTTGGAAATATATACAAATTAAAATTTATGTATAAATATATTTTTATGATCCGGGGGTTATGGACCGAAATCCGTTCATCTTCCCAAGGCGAGGTGCAAACCATGTTATATAAAGGAGAACAGATCTTTCCTAACATGAATCGTATCCGTGACCTCCTAAATCTCTTCGTTTTCAAGATATAGAGGCTTAACCACTAGACCAACTCATCATTGATTACGTATAAATATTGGAGTGTGGTAATATATAAATGTAAGAGGCAGAATAGGTTTATATACCATTGGCTAAGAGTTCATCGATGAGGTCGTTGTAGAATTTGAGTCCTTCTTTGTTTACTCCTTTACTTTTCTTTCCATCTGTTTTTGATATATAGATAAATGTTTAAATCTAATAAGAGTTTGATGAAGAAAAACCTAACTAAAGAAAAAGAGTTTTAGGGTTTACTAGGGAGAATCCGAGGCCATGAGATTGAGAATCTGAATGAATCCATATTAATATCTTTCATTCTTTGAATATCTTCTTTGTAATGATGATAAAACTCTACTGCTTGGTCAGCATCAGAGTAACAATTCCTTTCTACAAATATAAATTTTATTAAGTTTTAGTTTAACACACATTTTTCAATTATAATTCCAAAAAACTAGCTAGTATGTGATATAAACATTTCACACATTCACAATTATTTTTAAAAAATTATTGAATTTTTTTCAAACAATTATTCAATAAAAAACCATAAACGTAAAAGTTTAGAATTTTAATTTTTGAGTTTTTGTTTACTAATTAGAGTTTTTTTATGACCAAAGAGTTATGAGTCGAAGTCCGTACATCTCCAGGACGAGACTTAAACCATGTTATATAATTTTTCTTTGAAAAGCAGATTTCTTCCACCGTGAATTGTACCCAGAAGCACTACATCACCAATAACTTCGCTTAAACCAACTGGATCAAACTCGTCGTTGGTAGAGTTTTTTTTAGCGATAAAAGAAAGCTTAGTTTTTGACGTTTAAAGTTTAAATATAAAACTTTAAAATTGTGTTTACTTTTTGATATTTATTCAAAAAAATATTTATAATTTTTTTGAACAAATGAAAATATGTGATATCTTTAGAACTAAAAATAAAAAGGTAATTTTGATAAATTTCTTTTTAATAAACAGATTAATAATTATAAACCTGGATGCTTTTGGACAAAAGTATCCCAAACACTAAGTCCACGAGAGGCATCGTTCACTGCTCCTTCATATTGGTAAGCTGATGAAGCTGTTCCGAACATGAAGCCTTCTGGAAAATCTGATCGTCCAAACGAATTCTTAGTTGCATAAATCTTTTTTTCTCTGAAAAAATTAAAATTAAATTATATAACTTTGTTTCCATGCAGGAACAAAATTTTTTTTTACAAAAAAACAAAGATTTAATGTTAATTTCGCGTTATATATATAAATAACGGTAAAAAATGTATGTATATATAACGTTAAAAAATAATATATAACATTAAAAATACATGTGTATTATATTAAATATATATATATATGTGTAATTAAAAGTGAATTATATAACTCTGTGTCCATGCAAGAACAAATATTTTTTTTACAAAGAAAAACAAAGATTTAATGTTAATTTCGCATTATATTTATATCTCGTTAAATATATATATATATA
>OVBE01010363.1:0-15095 GCA_900406425.1 Iberis pinnata
TACTTTTCTACCAGCTTTGATAGCCTTTCCAGCTAACCCTCATCTCCGGCAATAGACTGGAGTTTGTTTTCATAAAATACGATGATCTCATTGGTCGTCGCCAAGGTCTGCAATTGATCATACAATGAGTTAGGACTTGCAATATAGCAGAAGACAAAGTTTAAATTGCAGGTGTACCTGGCAAGCTTACCGAGACAGCGTTTCATAAAGTTCCGGGGCNCCCCAGACGGTTCACCAAGCCGCACACGCTTGTATGTCCTGAGAAAGTCCAGCTTCCTCGCGAATTGCTCTGTCTTCCAGTTTGGGAGCTCACTCCCTCAGCAGATAGACGACCAGCATCGTCTCTTTCTTCTTCTTCTTCTTCTTCTTCTTCTTCTTCTTCTCCTTCTCTCTCATCAACTTGTTCTTCCTCTCCACCTCATGCATCATCATCATCACCACCACATGCAGCATCCTCATCATCACCACCACCTCCAAGAAGATGGGGAAGATCTTCAGCAAACTGCTCCAGGCTGCGATCCAGAGACCCCACTGATGCAGTCATATCTCCCAGTATTTGGGAGGTAGTCATAGTTTCCGCAGCAGGAGCAGGAGGCGCATCTGGCAGGTCGGCGGTAGGCGCATTCTCTGGAAGAATGACTAACTGCTCCTCTGCAGTTTCTTCTATTTGTTGATGTTCCACAGTAGGAACATCGGCACCTGTCGTTTGCCCCTCAATAGGGACTGCTTCACCTGAACCTTGTTCCCCAATAGGAACAACAGTTGGGATTGGCTCTTCAGCATCCTCAATTGTAACTACCTCCTCCCTTCTTTCCCGGTCCCAGGCAGTTCGCCGTACCTTCCTGCGCTCTAAAGGAGGACAGGTATCATCACTACCAGTTGAAGCCGACATTTGGTCATGCTTCCTTTTTGAGCTGGAAGCGGACTTCTCGAGGGATGACCTGTAGTTGGCAATCGGAGGTGGACGACCCGTTTTCTTCTTTTTTATAGGACAAGAGTTGATATCCCAACTAGCTGTATATGAAGCCAAGATTGCAGTTAGACGTAGTGATGACCTGTAAGACTATAAATTATCACACTACCTTACCAGCGTTAATAAACGGGATGCTTTCCTGGATGCACGGGAGGTCGAAGTCTTTAATGTGGACAGCTCATGCTTCAAGTAGATTCTCTTTATCCTCGAGGAAATTGCCAGGAAACGGGCCAGTATTGCAATGCAGAACTGCAAATGGAACGGAAAGCCGAGTTAGAAACAATTTAACATTGACTACATGCATATTCAGCTCGGCGGTCCTAGGTGGTATCTACCAAAAGTATCGGCCCATTTTCTTTTCAGGATCCTTCCTACGTCTCCGACGGATTCTGGACGACCTTCAGGAAGAAGTACTTGGTTTTCCAGCCGTGGATCTTGTCCTCCGAACCAATGGTTATCAGCTTATACTGCGCCTTGAAGTTGATGTAGACGAAGCCGGTGTTTAATTTCGTCCGCAGTTGAACAATAGGGTTGATTGACGACATGTTTTCTAGGTACCTAACCCCGAGCTCCACCTGCAATCTTATAGCATGTGCTAGCAGGGCAATCATCTGTCTGATTGAGGGGGCAGACAGCTGAGATATGGCGATCTTCCGCCTAGCACAATACGATATGAGTAACTTCGGCATAGGCAGCCAAATATGGCACTTCCTAAAGAGGGACTCGTACAAGCACACATAACCTGGGGGACAATCCCAAAACCTTTGATGCGGCTTTGGGACTTTCATCGAAATCCCGTTTAAGAAGGGGAAGTCGTCAACAAGTTTTTCCAACGACTTCACAGTTGATTTTGTAGGTGCAAGACCTGTCAGGTCGTCATCTAGAGTAGCCCAATTACCTTGGGGAACTCATTCATCCAAGTTCACCTTTACCTCGTCGACACGAAGGTCGTCACGAGAAGCAGAGGATTCAGTAAGGTTGGTACGGGATAATGACATAATTACCGACCTAGTTACCGCCAAGCTTATATTCTAGAGAGAGAAAGTAGAGAGAAGGGAGAGCGATTTCTACCTGCAAAAGGAATTATGAAACTTAAAATGAAGATATGAAGTGGCGAGGGGGTATTTATACCCTGAAGAGATGCTGGTTACCGAGGCGTGTAATGATTGCGCGTGGGACACTGAAGCGGTGCGACTCTTTAGCTTCTCCCTACGAAAAAAATTCGATAAAGCCTATGAAGACGATTCAATAAAGCCTACGAAGCATTTAATGCGCCTGAGCCGAAATACACTTTATTCAGGAGGTCATTCGACGATTCGGAGTTTCATCGCCGACCTCGGGGGGGACTAACTGTTGATACCAGGTTTAGCACCTGTCCTGAAAGCCCATTTTGACTCAAGGCCCAGCTGGACGCCGACGTGCGGAAGAGAAAGGGCCCAGGAAGACGAAAGCTATATGGGCCGACCTGACAAGTTGGGTTGTCCAGCTCGTGGCCCATTAGGTTAAATCTATGTAATTAGGGTTTGTACCTTATGTCTCCATATAAATACTCATGTAATCACCCTTAAAAAGAGATATGAAATTCTTCTAAGCTTTGACCCACGAAATCTAAGACCTAAAACTACTTGTTAAGTCTTGATTCAACAGCACCCGAACTGGACAAAGTAAAACAAATTGCTATCCACGACGAACACCCAAACCGAACCACTGGAATAGGGAAATAAGTGCATCCAGGCATAACGAAATAGCTAATCTTCTTGCTAAATGAGAACGTCGGTACCTTCGCGTAGTCCATGGAAGATATGAAGGGAATCGACTCAGCCATCACTTCCCACGAGCTCAACGTAGACCCAACCTACAAACCGATAAAGCAGAAACGACACAAACTCGGCGTAGAATGTTCCCAAGCGGTGAATGACGAGGTAAAAAAACTCTTAAACGCAGGTTCAATTTCCGAAGTAAAGTATCTAGATTGGCTGGCAAATCTCGTTGTTGTAAAAAAAAAAAGAATGGCAAATGGTGAGTATGTGTAGATTTCACTGACCTAAACAAAGCATGTTCGAAAGATAGTTTCCCTTTACCTCACATAGACAAGCTCGTTGAAGCAACCGCCGAGAACGTTCTCAGGATGTGTTCTCAGGATACAATCAGATAATGATGCATCCAACAGATCAGGAAAAGACCGCATTCATCACATATAGAGGGACATACTGTTATAAGGTGGTGTCCTTTGAGTTAAAAAACGTAGGAGTCACCTATCAGCGTCTGGTAAACAAAATGTTCGCCGACGAACTCGAATAAACCATGGAAATATACATCAACGATATGTTAGTAAAATCAGCTAAAGCCAGGGATCACGTGAGACATCTGGAGAAATGTTTCAAAACACTCAATCTATATGGAATGAAACTCAATCCGTCAAAGTGCACCTTTGGGGTAACATCAAGATAATTTCTCGGCTATGTCGTAACGAAAAGAGGAATTAAAGCAAATCCAAAACAGATCTCCGCTATCCTTGACTTACTACCTCCAAGGACCAAGAAGGAAGTACAAAACCTAACAGGACAGATCGCCGCACTCAACATCTCAAGATTAACAAACAAAAGTCTACCCTTCTACCAAATCCTTAAGGGAAACAAAAGCTTCGAGTGGGATCAAAAGTGTGAAAACACCTTCAAAGAACTCAAATGATATCTCACAACTCCCCCCGTCCTTGCCAAGCCTGAAAAAAAGAGAAATCTTCTACTTTTATGTTCCAGTGTCCGAGGTAGCTGTCAGCAGTGTTCTAGTACGAGAAGATCGGGGAGAACGGAAACCTATTTTCTACATAAGCAATTCATTAAACAACGTCAAGACGAGATACCCTACCATCGAGAAAGTCACATTCACAATGATATCAGCGTCCAAGAAGCTTCAACCATACTTCCAGTCACACACCATAGTCGTACTAACCACTCAACCCCTGCGAACTGTACTCCATAGTCCAAATCAATATGGTAGGTTAACCAAGTGGGCAGTCGAGCTAAGAAAATATGACATGGAATACCAAGGTCGCACCTGCTCCAAATCCCAGGTTCTTGCATATTTCATAGCTGAGATACCACCCCAGTAGAACGGTGACGTCCTCCTATTGGAAACATGAAACGTCTAAGTTGATGGCTCCCGCCGGAAACAGGGTTCAAGAGTAGGCGTCCGATTGGAATTGCCAACAGAAGAATCCTCGAACAGTTTTTCCACTTCAATTTCAATGCATCCAACATGAAGCAAAATACGAAGCACTCCTTTTCGGGATATGCCTCGCCAAGAATCTTGGTGCTTGAATAATACACGCTTTATATGACTCCCAACTCATCACCAGCCAGTTCAGCGGGGATTACGCCGTCAAGAATGACCAATTCTCCAATACCATAAGATGGTACAGGAAAAAGCTAGCGAATTCGACAACTTCGAGCTAACTAAAATACCGCGCAACGAGAATCACCTAGCCGACTCCTTGGCCAACATGGTAGCCATAAATGATGGCAACCTTAGGCGAACTATCCCAATGGAATATATCACCACGCCGAGCATCACCAACGCCATGAAAAATGCCATCGACGAGCTAATAACCTTTGACAGAAGAGACGCATCCCTAGAGTCAAATTGGAGGAACGAGATAACATATAATATTCTCGAATGAAAGGAACCAGCAAAAAATTGGAAGGCATAGTGCTTCCAAGTGAAGGTCGCAAGGTACACGACCATAGACAGCCAGCTCTACAAATAGTCCGCTTCAAGCATCTTGTTATGTTGCATCAACGGGAATGATATACAACAAGTCCTCGCCAAACTACACGAAGGCGACGGTGGAAGTCACTCCAGCGGATGATGCCTGACACTAAGAATAAAAAAGCACATACATTATTGGCCTACTATGCTGCGAGATAGTCAGGAGTATGCTAGGAAATGTGAGATGTGTCAACAACATGAACTGATAAATCAAACGCCCACCAAGCCGCTTAATGTATCGACAAATCCATACCCGTTCATGAAATAGAGGATGGACGTCGTGGGACCTTTTCTAGTAGCAACCAACAAACATATGTACATGTTGGTAATGACGGCTAACAAAAAAAATGGGTAGAGGCAGAATCGTACTCGGCCGTCAAGGCTAAGTAGGTGCAAAAACAAAAAAACTGGTTACTAAAACGGTCGCAAGATTATCCATTTCAGTATGGACAACAAAATTTAACTAACATGTCACTACGCGAGTATGAGCTGCTGCAGGTACATGATTTCATTTGGAAACATATAATATGTCGACATGATATTCCGTACGAGATTGTGACAGACAACAACACTAATTTCTATGGAAACACGGTTGAAAACTTTTGTGCCAGGTGGACGATAATTCTTGTGGCAGCCAGTCACCTCATGTTACTTAACACTAACTAATCTTATACTGTTTATAAACCAGGTGGAAGATCCAGTTGAACCATTCAACGCTGAGATATCCACAGGGAAACGGACAATCCGAAGCCATCAATAAATCCATCATTGACGGACTCAAAAAGAGATTGGAATCTAAGAAGGGACTTTGGATTGACGAACTAGGCAGCCTCTTATGGTCTTACTGAACCACGTCGCGACAGTCAACAAACCAAACCCCTTTTTTCCTGACACACGGAATTGAAGCACTAGCTCCTTTTGAAGCATTTGTCTTTAATCTCTGCCGACTTAAGCTACCAAAAGAAGAAAACGAGATGCTGGTTGACTCGTTAGACGACGTAGAAGAAATAAGGGACCAAGCTCTCGTACGACTAAGTGCCTACCAACAGGATACAATGCAGTATTACAATAAGAGTGTGAGGCAAAAGAGGTTTGACGAGGGAGACTTAGTCCTACGGATGACTTACGCAAACATGACTGAACAAAATGCAGGCAAATTAGGAGTTCGGTCGGAAGGATCGTACAAGATGTTAAAGGTCGTTAAGCCTGGCGTTTATGAGCTTAAAACGATGGAAGGAACGCCGACTCCAAGCTCTTGGAATGCAACCAAACTAAAGAAATTCTATTGTTAGGGGAATTTTTATTGTGAACTATGATCTGGCTTGATCCCTGATGTCGGGGTATGTAGGCAACCCTTTTCGAGTGCAGCTATTTTACTTAATAAAATGATGCTTTGATCTTTCAGCTACAGAGTCTCACCAACATATTCTCCCACCCTTAAAATTCTCTAGTTAAAACTAAAAATCCGAGTCACAAATTGCGCATAACCTATCCAACATAGGTATGTTTAACGAGATCAAAGTTCTCTCGTGTTTGGCTAAATAGACCATTAGAATGCCGAGGTAAAACTCGCATACTCCTAAAGATTAGTATTGGTTAGGGTCAAAGTAACCTTGTCCATGCTATAAGCTTTATTTTAAAGCCAAGTTCTGACTTGCGTACTCCTAAAGAGAGTATATGACGAGACTAATGATCTCGTCTAAAGATCATATGTACGGATGGCCAATCTACGAGTCAGCTCCTCCAAAATATATGGTCGGATAAGTTCCTAGCCTGCACAAGGCACTAGAGTAACATCTTATCTTATCGAACATAGATTGGAAACAAAAAACAATAAGGTTCTTACCGAACTAACACTTGCTTCTATAATACCAAAAGAAACAGAGAAGCTACATCGTTTTGATCAAAAGGTAAACTGACTAACGAATTTCAGACTACCTAAAATCCTAGACAACTTACTACGTACAATGATTAAAAAGAAAACATCCATCAAACCAACGAAAGAGAAAATATGAAAGAATAACCGCGCAGCAAATAGTGTAGATCCTAACCCTAAGAAAACTGTGAAAACTACTCCAAAGGTGTGAAATTCCTAAACCCTTAGTGTTACAGGAACACCAAGGTCGGCTCCAGCAGCAGCGCTTGAATTTCCCTGAGGAGGCTGAACTAATTTTGAACCATGCTCACCAAACTCAGGTGTAAAATGAAAATCCTCGTTAGACACCTCAGTTACATCTAACTCGTCGAACTGAGTCTTGTACTTGACAAAATCAGCTTTGAGCTGCGACATGATATCCGCAGGAACGACTCCACCTTTAGCTACTATATGTTAAACGTAGTTTAAGGTTCCTTGAGCTTGGCCGAAGAGCTGAATGATAGGATCGGTCCTATTGCGATTCTCAAGCTTCATCGCACATTTCACATGAATTTCCTGCCGTGCAAGTACAACATGTGAAGCTCGAGATAGACGAATTTGTTTCATCTCGCTATCATGTAGTTTTTTAAGCTTTATATGAGAAACTTTGAGTTTAGAAAACTCGGCACTAGCTCTGTCCTAAGCCGCTTTTGGTTTGGCATATTCGGAAGGATCTTTGCCCTTAGTAGCTTCAGCCTCGACTTTCAGTGCAGCAAGCCGTTCCATAGCGGATTTTGCCATTTCATCCATATGGAAATTTAGGCTGGCGACTTTGGTGTTCAACTCAGCAAAAAGCTCTTCCAAATCTTGAACCTTCAGGTGACCCGCAGCGACCTGCCTCTTCCTCTGGTCGACGAGATTTGAAAGATGAACTAGCTTATCCTCTCAGATCCCATATTTTATTCTCATAAAATGCAATAATCTCGTTCGTAGTCGCTAAAGTCTAAATGTTGCAGGAATTGGTAGGTCAGAACAGGCAGTCTTAAAATAAGGAGGATTAAAAAGAGAAACACGTTAGGTTACCTGACAAGCCTGCCGAGATAGAACTTCGTAAATTTTCAGAGCCATCATCCTATCAATTAGAGAGATCATCATACCTTTGGCACTGAGATGGCTCACCAGGCCAGCACAGGCAAATTTATCTTAGAAAAACGGTATGCCCCGGCTGGAAAACGTGAATGTCCAATCTTTATGCGTTTGACGGCGATTTGCAGCCTGAGAGTTCTCCACTTCAACAGCCTGGGAACGCTCTGCATCAATAGTGTCACGCTCCATATCCCCAGAACCATAACCCAGCTCGAGCTCATCTTCCTTCTCCTCATCATCATCATCATCGGCACCAAGATCCTCAAATTCTTGGGCAAACGTTCCAAGCTCACCATCTCCGAGACCCGTATCTATGTTCATCTTGTTGAGGATTTGAGAGACTCTCGGCCCATCACCAGTGGATGTGGCAGGTGGAAAGGCGGAGGAAGCATCACCAGGAGGATTTTCACCATTAGTTTGATGTTCCATAGTGAGAACATTATCACATAACGTCTGCTCCTCAACAGGAACATTTTCCTTCAATTCTTGTTCCCCAGCATGAACTTATTTTTGAGTCGGGTTTTCTGCAAATTAAGGACCACTACTTTGGAAGAACCGCTGTCCTAGTTAGAACGGCACCTCCTTTTCCTGTGCAAAGGTTGACATGCATCCTTACTACAAGTAGAAGCAGAGACTGTTGTATGTTTCCTCTTTGAGGAGGAAGACTTCTCCAGTTCGGCTGAATAATCAACCCGCATCTTTGGGCGACCCATCTTTTTTGACCTTCTTGAGTAGGCAAACGTTAAGTTCCTAGCTAACTAAATTCGAAAATAAAAGCAACAGATCGATGTCAACGAAAATGAGAGTTAGATAGAGGAGTATCGAGCATGCCTTTATCGTTGTACCTGTATTAATTCGAGGAACGCTATCTTGAACACGCTTGTAATCGAAGACTCGAATGTCTACTATCCCGGTAAAATGAATCCTCTTCATGTCTTCTAAGAAGTTTGTAGGAAAGGGACCAGATTTTAAGTGTAGATCTGCAACCGAACAAAACTCGAAATTAGATCAACAATATATATGAACTTACATCACGACTATCCTAGGTGGTATCTACCAAAGGTCTCTACCCATTTCCTCTTGAAGATTCTCCCTACATCGCCCACATATTAATGTGTGACCTTTAGAAAGAAGTACTTCCCTTTTCAATCATAGATATTCGTGTCCGCCAAAGTGTCAATCAATTTGTATTGGGCTTTGAAGTTGATGTAGACGAAACTCGTGTTCAGCTTCGTACCCTTCTGGGTAATTAGGTTAATCGATGACAAGTTCTTCAGCTGTCTAACGCCGACCTGGAATCCGAACTATTAACCAAGCGCTAGGATGCCAATCATGTGCCTGATCGAAGCGGCCATTAGTTGTGAGATGGTAATTTTTTGTCCCGCACAGTAAGAGATTAGCAACTTGAGAAGGGGAAGCCAAAGATGAAATTTCCTGAAAAGAGACTCGTATAAACAGACGTAGCCTTGAGGGCAATCCCAAGGCCTTTGATGTGGCTTGGGATTGAAAAATGAATCCCGTTGAAAAAGGAGAAGTCGGGCGCCATATCTTGCAATATTCGATCTATACATTTAGTAGGTCGGAGGCCAGTAAGCTTGTCGTTGGGCTGAATCCAATTAACAGAGCTAGCCTTTTTTCTGATGTAATATGCACTTCGTCACTGCCCAGGTCATCGCGAGAGGCGGAAGCTTCATTCAAATTAAGACGAGATGAAGACATTAGTTTGTTTGGGCTAAGTTGCCGATGTATTTGGGGTATAATTTACCGAGCTGTACTAATCTGGAGAGAAACTAGAGAGAAGGGAGATCGTTTGTACCTATAGAAGAATTTATGAAAATGGAATTATGACAAATGAAGACTCTGAGGGGTATTTATACTCCCAAGGGTGTCAGTTATCGAGAAAAAAGAATCATTGCGCGTGGGTGTTTATGGTTTGAAACGACGGTTGAGCTTCCCCTTACGTAATGATTCCAAAGGGCTACGGGGACAATTATTGCTCTTTTGACCTAAATGGACTTTTGACTTCCAACTCGTCCGCCGACTTACCAAGATCGACGAAGTGGGGGGGGGGGGCTAACTGTTGNTCATCCGAAGAGAAGCCCATTTCGATTAAAGTCTCATCTGGTTAGAAGAAATCTGGAAGTCATCGACGAACTGAGCTTCGAAAGGATAGTTCGGGCCACTTCCGAAGCCCAAATTGATTAATTATAAAATTAGGGTTAACTCATGTATTTTAGTATAAATACCTATGTAATCATTCTTTCTGAGCAATACGAAAACTCTTTTAATCAACAGGTAACCCACTAATCAAGGTTTAACCTAACTGATTAAACCATGATTCAACAACTATCTACAATCCAACAATTTATTCAACATCCTCTTTTTCACTTTGAACCCTCCACATCTTCATTTCTCTCCTCCACATATTAATTTAGTATCTATTCAATTTTTATATTCTACAATAGTTTTATTTAATAAAATTCAACATTATATTCTACCACTTTTATTTCATATTTTTATATTCTTCTACACTTATAAGTTTATAATTAAATATTAACAATAAACTAAATAATTAAAGATGAATATTTTAGAAATATTTTTTATTTTTTATTTTTACATTATTTTGAAAATAAAAAATAAATATGAATAGTATCAGTATTAAGATAATAAAATTATAAAAAACTTATATCAGATACAATAGTAATAATCATACAGCAATAAAACACACATAACGTAATTAAAACAAGCGACTCAACTAACAAACAACAAATACTTAAAAGCACACTTTAAAAATTTTATTTTTAAAAAAAATCACGAAACATTTCAAATTTTGTCAATATGTGTTTCACTAGATTTGCTCGCAATTTGTTATGTACATTTTAATCACGCAACTTGGATCTAGCATACACATAATTTGAGATCTATTGATGGTTGTTGTGGGTCCAAATCAAATGAAACAAGCTTCAATTTGTAGAAAAAAAAATGAATTTGAATCAATATAATCACGACACCTACAATTACCTATATATTATTTTTGGAATCTTATCGCATACTGACATGTGTCAGCACGGATCCCAAATCTTTAAATACAACAACGTTGAATTTATTCAACACGAGAATTGCCACATCAAGTTTTTGCTTTTTTCACCTCCTCTATTGTAAAAGTTTAATGGTTGAATAATTTTTGTATTTTATTTAGATTTATTATAAATTTTATAATAAAAATCCAACATATTATAATTTAATTATTGTATTTAATAAATCAAATTTAAAGAATCCATAATAATTATGAATTGTATGCACCGATTAGTTTAGAATAGTGTTCTGAACTTGATCATCCGATTCAAGCAGGACCAGTGAACTGCCCTATATTGAAAGCAAATAGAATTGACAAGTTTTAACCGTTTGGTTCATTGTTGACAAGATTGGTCTATATAAAACGGAAAGAACCACCAAAGCCTATAAAACCCACACAAATATTTGCAAAATCTAGCCGTAGTGATTTAGGTTTCTTGTAGAAAAATTTATAGATGTTAAATACATTAAAAGTAAACCAAAGTTGCAAAAGGTAAACACAAATAAGGTTCATGACTATGGAATGTTACGCCTTTCCTCGGTTACTCACAACGTAATAAACTTCATTGGTTTTGGGCAAATATGTTCTAGGAGCAAAACGTGGTTTTATTCAAGTCTTGTTTCTACTCAGGACTCATAAGTCGAGGTGATACTATGACAGAAGAACCACAATTTCATCTCTACTCTTGTATTTTTTTTCTCTAATTCTTCCAAACGCTAAGTTCTTTGTTGAACTTGCAAATGTGGAAGATGCACCTGCTAGTGAATACGAGGTAATATCAAATACATAAGTGTGAAGAGTGTGATAGTTGACTTCTTGATGATGATGATGTACCAGTATAGAATGATCACAACCACACTCAAAACAATGTTCCTATGAGCCTTATAAATCTGAAACACAATGAAACATAGTAAGCAAGCTAACAAGAAGCATGCATTTTAATTTGTAGGTACAGATAATTGACGCCACAAATATGGAACGGCTCAAAAACGCAAACTGAAGCATGAGACCAATACATTCACAAGAACAAGGTGTAAAAACAAATACAAAATCTTTTACTTAAGCACACCAATGACCACAACAACTACAATCTCCCCAAGTCAATCAACATCCAATAGTTACAAAACTAAAACAAGGAATAAAAAAATCCAACCCCAAGTATGTCTTACTAACTCAGAAGATATCCCACCCTGAACCTAAGACTGTCACATCAGCTCTTAAGGATCTAGGTTGAACATCTGTCATGAAGGAGGAGTTATCCAACCGCCAAGAGATCAATACCTGGTCCTTGGTTTCCTACAGTCCTAATATGCATGTTTTAGGCTGTAAATGGGGTTTCCGCACAAAACTCAAAGCATATGACATCCTAGACAAACTTAAAGCTAGTTTAGTGGATAAAGGCTTTCATCAGGAACAATGTATTGATTACTTTGAAACATTTAGCCCAGTGGTAAGGATAGCCACTGTTAGACTTGTCCTCCACACTGCAACTATTATGCGTTGAAGTATTAAACAGTTAGATGCATGGCAACCTAACTGAAAAGTCTATACAAAGCAACTTACTAGCTTCATTGATAAAACAAAGTCATATCATGTATGCAAACTACACAAGTCCCTATATGGACTTAAACAATCTCCAAAAGCCTGATTTGACAGGTTTAGCACTTATTTTTTAGAGTTTGGTTTTGTTTGCAGTAAAAGAGATCCTTTTTTATTTGTTCGTATTAAAGAGTCTAATGTGATGATGTTACCGCTATATGTGGATGATATGGTCCTAATAGGCAATTATCTGAATATGATTTCTAGGTTGTTGGATTCAATGAGCAAGCAATTCATAATAAAAGACCTAGGAAATTATACACTACTTCCTAGGAATACAAGCAAACTTTCATGACAAAGGTTTGTTTCTTTCACAACATAAATATGTGGTGGACTTATTTGCACTAGATGGAATGCAATACTGTGCTCCATTAGAAACTCCACTTCCGCTGCAACTGCATAAGATCCCTGATACGTCTGCTCATTTATCTAATCTCACTTATTTTAGATGTCTTGCAGGAAAATTGCAGTACCTGACACTCACGAGGCCATATATACAATTCTCAGTCAATTCCGTATGTCAAAAGATGCTTCAATCAACAATAACATATTTCAAAATACTCAAAAGGATTCTGTGCTATCTCAAAGGGACGTATAAGATGGGAATCAATTTCAACAATGATATTGATTTCACATTACGTGCATATAACGATTCAGATTGGGCAGATTGTGAACAAACTATAAGATCAACATGTGGTTATTGTACCTTTTTGGGAAACAACATCATCTCTTGGTCTTCCAGCAAGCACTCCACAGTCTCTAAAATGTCTATCGAAGCTGAATACAGAACACGTTAGAAACAACTTCTAAAATTACCTCGCTAAATTGTATGATAAAAAGCTAGGGATTCCACAAGAAAAGTTATATGAATTGTACTATGATAACCAATCCTCTGTATGCCTCACGAAAAGTCCATCTCTTCATTCCCAAAGCAAACACTTCGACACCGGCTTCCATTATGTTAGAGAACGGGTCACATTAGGTTATCTGATCGTTCATCACATCTCAAATCAACACCAGCTAGCTGACATCTTCACCAAATCCTTGCCATTTGCTTTTTTCAGCTCACTGCGATCAAACTAGGTGTGGATAACTACTTAGCTTCTCCTATGCCGAGTTTGAAGGGGGTGTAAGAACAGTTGAAGTCACTCCACCTAAAAGAGAGTCTCTTTAAATTTGGGCTCAAACAAAACGAGGCCCACTCCAATCTCAGATCCTGGCCTAAAAAGCTCAAGCTCATCTGCTTCAAATGAAGATCAAAGGCGACACCAAGCCTCTTCTCCTTTACTCAGCAACAAGACAAAAGACATTAGAATTGCAGAAAAAAGCTTCAAACAAAAAAAGCAACAACCAATTGTGAAATCGAGGTAAAAAATATGTTTTTGGCATTAAGTGAAAATCAATCATAACCAGACTAATGTAATTGGGGCAACATGAGAATCAAAGACTGATCCATTATATAAGGAGACAATCGAACCTTATATTGTAACAAGTTAAGAAATGAATCAATAAACACTTTTATTCAATATCTTCTATATTTCATATCTACTTTCACAAGGCATAAAATGAATACAACACCAGTTCTATTCTAACAAATTTTAAAAGAAAAAAACGTCTAGATGAGATCACGATCATGAGTTATATATTTATGTACAGATGATACTTACAGATATCTCGTAGCGATCCCACTCTGTAGTAGTGCAAACCTCAGAAGAGCAAATTAGCTTATGCTCATTCTTCCAATATATATGTAGAATAAAATGCATGAGCCAGACAATTTCTACGTACCAAAATCACTTATGACTTGAGAGTTGAGACCATATCGAGCCTGAGCAAGAGAGAGACGATTACTGAGGAGTTGAAATCCGAAGAAGGCGACGATGGAAGCAACATGGTGGAGTACGAGAGAGACAAGCAACACGATACATTTTTTCATGAACATGGGGGTAAGAGAGTCAAAAGGAGAGCGATCTCAACCTCAACAATAACCACATACGACATAATCAGGCATTGCAATGCCATTAAATTTCTTATTCTAGAATCTAGATCTCACTTTCGATGCACTTGAATATAGAAGAATAATTATGATTTGAAAGAATACTCATACACGTAAATACGCCGTATGCGTAAACCGACCGATCTTGGCCTTTATCCTATTTTGTACTATGAATTTAACCGAATTCCTAGTTCACAATTAATATTGGTTGAAAATATTACTGGTCGACTACATTTCAGTTGGATTATTGGTTATTTTTGTATTTGAGTTTCTATATTTATGCTATTTTAGGCTTTTAAACCGCTGGTTCTTTGGGCTTTGTTAAACACTTTAAGTCTTTATTTTATGTTTTACATTGAATCTCTTCTCTGATAAACCAAAAAATATTGAATACTAGATTAAGACCCGCGTGATACACATGTAAAATTAAATTATTTAAATTTTAATATGTTAATTCATGTGATTATTTTTTTAATAGACGTCAAAATCAAATTTTAGTTATTATTAAACTTTTTGTAAATCATAATTATAAGTATATAGAAATAAATTAGATTATTAGAATTATGAGAAATAATTATCAGTAGATTTGAAAAACACACAAACACACACATATATATATATATATATATATATATATATATATAATATCCTTACCTAAAATTGAGCGTTAAAATGAATAAAC
>OVBE01010364.1:0-14916 GCA_900406425.1 Iberis pinnata
TGATTTTTTTCACCACTTTCTGAAAGTTGAGTATTAAAATTACATTTTTCCCATTAAGTTATTGTGTTTTTTTTTATGTATTATGGATATTATAAATTTCTATTATTACGTTAAGTATTTTTCAAAAATCGTTATTATTAAATATAAAGTTAATAAACATTATAAATTTGTTGTATAAGTAATAAGATCAAAATATGGTCTTAAGTCTTTATTTTAAAACAAAAAATTTTGTTATAAACAAATTTATTTTTAAATATTATATATTTTTGGAGTTTGTTAATAAATTATTAGTCATAAAATAATTTATGTATTGTCTTTTCAAATTACAACATCTTAAAACTTCAAGACTAGTCATCATATAGAAAAGAGTGTAATATTTGTTGGTATTCAATAACAACAAATTGACTAGTTTCCAAAATTCAATATCATATTTATAAAAATATTATTTTGTTGAATCATATTTATATAAAATTATTTTAGTAACATATATATTATTAAATACATAGAATTAATATTTAGTAGATTTATTAAAATAAAATGTTCAAAAATTTAATTAAAATATCATGATTTAATTAAAATATTATATTGTCTTTATATATTATTAATATTATAAATTTCTATTATTAGGTCAAGTATTTTTTAAAAATAGTTATTATTAAACATAAAGTTAAGAAACATTATTTTTTATTGGATAAATAATAAAATCAGAATATGTTTTTAAAACTTTATTTTAAAACAATCAAATTCGTTATGAACGAAGTTTATTTTAAAATGTTATATGTTTTTGGAGTGTGTCCATAAATTATTAATCATAAAATACTTTATGTTTTGTTTTTCCAATTTACACCATCTTAAAAATTCAAGACTATTGTCATCATATAAAAAGGAGCGTAATATTTGTTGGTTTTTAATAACAACAAATTGACTAGGTTCCGAAATTCAATATCATATTTTTATATATTTTTTTGTTGAATCATATTTATATAAAACTATTTTAATAAAATATATATTATTAAATATATAGAATTAATATTAATAGCTTTATTAAAATAAAATCTTCAGAACTTTAATTAAAATATCAGGATTTAATGTTTTTGAATGGTAATTACATTGATTTTCATATTATTAAAATATTTATTACATAAGTTTTAAATTTGGACAATAGTAATTTCCATATAGTCACGTAATATATATAAAAAATAATATAGCATAATTTTCAAATTTTCATATTTTATAAATTCCCACAAACTATTCTAACAAAATATAAATTATAATTAAGTTAGGGACATTCTCAAAAATACCACCAAAAGTTAGGTTTATTCCAAAAATACCACACACTCTCAAAAGTTCCAAATATACCACAAAAAAATTTTGTTCCAAAAATACCACAAAATTTGAAATAGATTTAAAACTTCAAATTTAAACCCTAAATTCCCAAAACAAAACCCTAACCCCTTCAAAACTAAACCCTAAACTCTATTTAGTGAACCCAAACCCAAAATTTTGAATTCCAAACCCTTAAAATTTAATTTTTATGTTTGTGGTATTTTTGGAACATTTGAGAGTGTGTGATATTTTTGGAACTTTTGGGAGTGTGTGGTAGTTTTGGAATTTGAACTTCTTTTGGTGGTGTTTCAAGGAATTACTCATTAAGTTATTATATTATATTTATTTATTATTGATATTATAAATTTCTATTATTAGGTCAAGTATTTTTTTAAAATATTTATTATTAAAGATAAAGTTAAGAAACAATATTATTTTTTATTGGATAAATAATAAAATCAGAATATGGTTTTATAACTTTATTTTAAAACAACCAAATTCATTATAAACAAAGTTTATTTTAAAATATTATATGATTTTGGAGTTTGTCCATAAATTATTAATCATAAAATACTTTATGTATTGTCTTTCCAATTCATACCATCTTAAAAATTCAAGACTATTGTCCTCATCTAAAAAAGAGTGTAATATTTGTTGGTTTTCAATAACAATTCAAATTGGCTAGGTTCCAAAATTCAATATCATATTTATATAAATTTGTTTTGTTGAATCATATTTATATAAAATAATTTTAATATAATATGTATTATACAATACATATAATTAGTATTTAATAGTTCTATTGAAATGAAAATTTCATAACTTGAATTAAAATATCAGGATTTTAATGTTTTTGACAGGTAATTTACATTGATTTTCATATTATGAAAATATATATTATGCATAAACTTTGAATTTGGACAATCGTAATTTCGATATAGTCTCATAACATAAAAATAAGTAATATATTTATAATTTAAAGTTTTCATATGTTATAAGTTTTATGAATTATATTAACAAAATATAAATTATAATTAAGTTATTGTGTTGTTTTATGTATTACTGATATTATAAATTACCATTATTAGGTATAGAGTTATTCAAGAATCATTATTGTTAAACATAAAGTATATATATACATATATATATATATTTATTAATTAAACAATAAGATCAATATATATTTTAAAAACAAAAAACTCGTTATGAATAAATTTTAATTTAAAAAATGTTATATATTTTTGGAATTTTCCTCAATTTATCAATTATAATAATTTTAATCAAACGTCCCTAAAAAATAATTTAGAACCAATTAATTTAAGATTTTATGTATTACATAAATTATTAAATTGATAAACTCATGATATATCACACAGATATATGATAAGCTTTGAGTTCGATCTTCCTTGAGTCTTAACTACTTCCAATGGCCCAACATCAATAACTTGACTAATCACATCTATTTTTTTTAAAAAAATTTAGTATAATAATCAAATAGTAGCATATAAAATATAAGTATTCGAAATATACTTATCAACAAATTAATGTCTAATTTTCCAAAGAGAATATCCAAAAAATTCACAAGATACTTATTATGTACATTCGTTGGAAAATCTTCACAAGGTTTTATAACTATTGTGCGATAGAAGACGATTTTAAACGTCGACAATGTTTTCCGATATTCTGAAGAATAATTCACTAAACGCAAATTGCTGAAGATAATTTAACGACCTCCTTCTAATTTTTTTTCCGTATTTTAACTAAATATTCTTCAACGGATGCATGAATCTGAGTACCCTACAAAACCCAATTGTGATAATCAACGTTTAATAAAAAAGCGTATAATAGACATATTATATATAATCTCAATTACTAACCACTTTATCAACAAAGACAATTTCTATAGATGTTATTTTATTGTTTCTCTAACTCTTCCACATCTTCATAACTCTGAATTTTAACTTATAACTCTCAACAGATTGATCAATCACATCGACTATAAAAAATGTAGACGGTTTGCGACGAAGATAAGACATGCTAATACAATAGATAAATATAAAATATATAGATTGTGCTCGTAATCACCAAGTTTGATCAAAGACGTTAACGAAGTTAGGTTAGGAATTTACGAAACATTCTCTTTTTTTATATAAAAAACCGACTAAGTTAAGATAAGCTTGACTAAATTAATATATATATATATATATATATATATATATCAAACAAACCTATAAAAGTTAATTCAAACATATATATAATAATATAGAATCAAATAATTATATATATATATATATATATGTATATATATATCGTTATGTACGTTCAATAAACATGAGTAATGTTAATATGTACACCGAATAGAAACATAAATTTTAGATATATACGAATTAGTTTTAATATATTTTTTTAGATAATCTATATATTCGATAATTATGTTGTATATATATTATAAATATAATAAAATTTGATTAATGTTTAAAAGAGTTTTACCAAACTTAGAGAGCAATTTATTACAATAAGGTATTCATGACAATTATTGTAGATATAATAAGTTGAATATATATTATAATAATAATAATAATAATAAGATATTCAAGATATTATTATATAGTCTTGAAGAATAAGTTTATAATCCATAGTATCAATTATTTATTATTTATGCGTCTATATACAAAATGGTTTTTTATGTTTTTATAAAATTTTAATGGTAATATATCATAATGTATATATTTTTTTTCCGAGTTTTCCAAATATTTTAATTTTCTATAAGTTAACATGAACTTTTAGTTTGTATATTCTATATGATATGAATATAGATATTATTATTTGTAAACCACTACGTAATATGTATTATAAATTTCTTTAGATATGATTTATATATCCGATACATATTTTGTATATATATATATATATATAAATATAGTAAGGTATGTAAGATAAGGTTAAACTAATATTGGGTAGTAAGTTATTGATATATCATGGGGAAATTCCTGAAAAATACCTTAACTATTGAACTTTTGCCCAAAAAATACACAAATTTATTTGGCTCCCTATTTAATACACGAATTATTACATATTGTTACTTTAATACCTAATGTCTCATAAATCGCAAATTTACTACCTGAAGTTTAACAGAGTTAACTTCCGTTAACTAAATAATTAAAACCCTAGTTAAAAATTAACCATTTAGTTAACTAAAGGTTGTGAAAAGACACATGTTGCCCTTAGTAAAAAAAGTCTCAAAATCTAATTGGTGAAAAACTCAATCGACTAAGAACACTTTGTAGAAGCCGTATCAAATTCTTTTAGTATCATCCATAAATATTTGGAAATTGCAAAATTACATTGTTAAAACCCTTTGAAACAAGTTTCGATTCAGGGTTAATTAAGAAACCAGTAATTTGAAGAAGAAACAAAAAGATTTACATTTGATTGCCTTCTTCGATTGTCTTATACTCATCCCAATTCACTGCAATCTTTGCTGTCTCTCTAGCATTTATAATCTGACTTCACTACTCTGAGAATCGTTGAGTCTCAAAAATCTCAGTAAGTCTTTTAGATTGTCTGCCATTAGAACAACAAACCAAAGTAACAAGTTGAATCAGACATCGACAATAAAAAGGCAGAGAATAAGTTAGATTGATTTACCAAGATAATAATCACTTTTGGAGTACCCAATTCTGTTTCCATTGTTGTCTTCCTCCGAAACACCGAGATCGCTACAGGTTATTTAACCCTTCCACATCCATCTTCTTTTTGGTTGAGATTCTCTCCTCCATATTCACCTTCTTCCTTGGATTATGGTTTTCACTCAAACACAAAGTTAATTCACACGCTCTACAGAAATTAAACAAAGATTATAGCTAATCAACATATAAACATCAAACAATTCGGAAAGAAGCCTTCCACGATTTCAGTATGAACTGTCAGAATGTTCTTCAAATTGATTGGGTTTAATTCCCTAATTAGATTTGAGAATTTTTTTAGCTAAGGGCAATATATGTCTTTTCACAATTTCTAGTGAATCACGTAACTATGTTTTAACTATTTAGTTAACGGAAGTTAACTCCATTAAACTCTAGGTAGTAAATTTGCGATTTTTGAGACATTATGTATTAAAGTAACAATATGTAATAATACGTGTATTAAACGGGGAGCCAAATAAGTTTGTGTATTTTTTGGACAAAAGTTCAATAGTTGAGGTATTTTTCAAGAATTTTCCCATATATCATTCCTCGTAATTATGAAACTGTTCCTTTTTGGGTGAAGAAAGACATATATGTTATGCGTGGTTTTGGTAAGTAACTAATACGTGGTGTTCGTTTAATAAACGTGTATCTGTTTCAGACTTCAACGGACAAATTAAAAATCAAAATTTTATTTTCATAAATACACCAATACCATTTAATACAACATACATTAAAAATAAACAAAAAGGTAAAATACTACTCGATTTACTAATATAAAATTAAATTAAAAGAAACAATAAAAATAAATATAAAATAACACTAAGTATAAAAATATAACATAATATTAAAGCGCAAATTTTTTTATTCAAATCCATAATATTCATAGCTTATGATGTTTTTGCCTTAATTTTGTAACTTCTGGAAAACTTGCGTTCAATAAGACCTGTGTACAATTATAAGCTGTAGTAACTATCCATATATCTTTGTTTAGCTCTATTTTCGCAAATCTCATAACACAAATAATAACATTATGAGATTGTTCGAAAATATTATTTAATAAATTATATGCATAATCTCTTGGCAAACAACATGATATAATATTACCGTTGAATAAAAAAAAAACATTTTAATATATAGTATAATTACAACATATATATTTATATTAAACTAATTAATGAACATACCTCTCATCTTCTAGTTCGAAGTTAAGATGACACCATCTTAGATTGTATTTAGGTGACATGAGATTAACAAAGTACCAATATTAACTACTCATCCGATCAAATCTATTTATAACAAAAAATAAAAAAATTGTTTAACAAACATTAGATGATTACATATATTATTCTCATAATAATAAATAAATGTGTCTTACCAATACGGAAACATGGATCTAATACACTTTTTTGATATCATCAAAATTTGCAAAATTAAAATAATTGTCATCACTCCTTGAAGAAATATTTCTAAAAGATGCTTTCGGTTTCCAAACAATCTTAAATTCATGTATGGCTGGGCGAAATTCACCAACAACACGAACTAATTTAAAATCCGAGAAAACAACCCAATCACTTTCACGCAAGTTATTTCAAATACGTGTAATAAATACTTTTTGAATGGTTGATGGTATGTAATTCTCCTATATATCATAAGTAGACAATTATAGATCTATATTAAAAGAACATTTGTAGTAATAATTCGGTCATACATTTAACTTACATGTTCATCAGCTAATATTAGTTCCAACGTCTCGGATTCAAAACAAATTTTATCAAACATCCTTACAATTTTAACACGAGTCATCCAATCGTAAAGTCGAGGATTCAAAAAGGTTACATCAAATAAAGATGATCGACTATATAGGTTATGAATCGCTATTGAAAGAAGATAAGACATTGGTTTTTTCAAAAATGACTTCTATGATGCAAGTAATATAAAAGATCTAGTGCATTTTCTATTTATAATACATAAGATACTTAGGTTATACAAATATCAGTATATTAATATAAGAACATAAACATACAATTTTAAATCCTATTATATAATAAGTGTGTATTATATGCTATAATTTAATAATGATTTAAAATAAAATGTAATCCATAATTAAATCGTAATATATTTTAAATTTACCAATATATATATATATATATATATATATATATNATATCATAACATTAATATTAATTATGGATCAAGATAATGATCCTAATCAGTATAAAATTTACAACTGATTTATATACTTAGAAATATCAAATTAAATATTCGATTTTGTGTTATCACCTGATTTCTTTCTAAGCAAAGATATATGGTGAATAATAACACAATTTAAATATACGATTTTGTAGTATCTACTAATTTTATAAAATCTTAACATGTATACGCCATACGTGTCTTGAAGATCAAGAGATGCATGATTATTGATCCAGAGATTAGGAGATACTACAAAATCGTATTTAATTTGATATTATTGAAACACAACTTATTTAATGGATAATAATAATAATAATAATAATTATATTCAAAATTCTTTTTTGTAAGTAATTATCATATAATGTGGTTATTAATAAAATGTTACATAGACATAATAATTTCATAAATATATATATATATATATATATATATATATATAAACAATTAAATATATATAATAGAATCATGATAATTAAATATATGTAATATATATACATCATTTATGGTTATTAATATATTTTTTATCAATTCAAATCATAATATTATATCAAACAAAAAATGATACTATCATGGGATATACAATACTATATAAGTTGAGATAAATTAATTACATAAATAATGTCATTCTTAAGATTTTGAAATCTTCTAAAAATGAATCAAAATCCTAGAATATGTTGTTGTGTTGATTTAACATATTTATACTTATTGCAAATTGTTACACAATATATCTTAATTATCATAACAAATAAAAATACTAAATTATATGTAAATAATCTTATTATAAGTATCTTGTATATTTGAAAACAATTATTTAATCAGGACATCACATAAATTTAGTATCAAATAATAAAATTTAATTACTTAGTTTTAAAATCATTAAATATAAATACATAAAACAAAACTATTCAATGACTAAAATAGGAAACACTCTCGTGAACATATAAGGTTCCAAAATAGATATTTTTAATAAAATAAAATAAAAATATAAGAAAAAAACAGTAAGTAATCTTGTGAATTCAAAATACATGCAACTATAAAAACAATTTTTCCATTATAAATATTCAACCTCTATCACTTATCATTTCATCTCTACAAAAATTAATAAATTAACATCTTATTTTTGAAGAACATCGTAGAAATCTACATCTATTTCAAACTCAAAGACTTATCAAGTTATGTATTACATGTATAAATTTCAATGTATTCATAACTAACACTAATATGCATACGAAATTAGGATATATAAGTTTATAATGTTTTAACAACACTTAATTTTTTACTAACATGAATATATGATTATATTTTTATTTTTACTGATTATTAAATATGTAATATCGTAAAAAATTCTTTTTTATAATATATTTATTTTGTCTATCTTAATTTCAAAATGATAATCTCAATATGACATAGAAAAATTAAGTTTTTTAAGATTACATATTTTTAAATATTTATTATAATATATGGCGTATTTAAGTCAATTTTTTAAACATATATTCGATTGTTTTATTTAAAATATAGATTGTTAAATCTATTGTTTTGTTATAATATTTTATATATTTAATTTTTATATTCTATTAGATAATATGAATCATATTAACTCTAAATCTCTAAACCATAACATCTCTAAACTAAATTATAAATCATATTGATGAACCAAAATCTAAAAATTTTAATTTTAAAACATTATAATTTACATTTTATATTCATGATACTTTTAAATGAAAAATAATAGTATATGGTATATTTGTGTTGTTAAAACAATTATAGTTATATATTATATTCGTCGTATAAAATAATTTTAAACATAACTTTGAAAATTATAATTTTATAATGATATTATATTAAAAGTCCTTAGCTACCTAAGAAAAGCCGAACTAAACATTAGTCCTCCGATTTTTGTGTGTATTAATAGTTTCCGAACTATTTAATCACGCAAAAGTATTACACACAAAATTAATCTCAAATCGGAAAAAGGAAAACTATGGCCTCATAAAAATGAAAAAACGGCCATATTTATGATCAACAGTCTTAACTAAAAAGTTGTGGAAACACTTAAGATCCACTTTTTGTTATGCTAGTGATTAAAACACTTAAGAAACACTCAATGAGCTACGTAAATATATTTTGTAAACGTAATTTTATAATTGGTTGGTTTTGATATGTTCGTCTTTATATATTTATGTATAATTTTGTTTTTAATGCAAAACACAGAAACATGTCAAACATAACTAGGCAAGACGACCGAGATGTTGACGATTACAATCAAGAATGACGCCTCAATACATGAATATATGATTTTTTACAATAACGATGAAGCAACGTTCATTATGGTGTACCACAGTGGGTTAAAATATCAAATAAGAAACCAAATCAATGTAAACGATTTCAACTGGTTGGACGACATAATGAGAGAAGCTTTCTATGTAGAAAACCCAGAATTAAGATCACCTGAATTGCCAGATAATCATGAAGATGACTTCGAATATTCGAGGAGGCCAATAGATAAATCATCAGGATCGTCTTCTGAGTCATATTCCGAAGAGAAACCAAAATACTTCAGACGTATGTTCAGAAAATTTATACTCCAGACCTCATTTTCCAAACATACGTCTCGAGTATTTTGGTTTTTCTTAGGAATTTGACTCAGAAGACGATCCTGATGATTTATCTATTGGCCTCCTCGAATATTCGAGGTCATCTTCAGGATCATCTGGAAATTCATGTGATTTTAATTCTGGGTTTTCTACATAGAAAGCTTCTCTCATTATGTCGTCTAACCAGTTGAAATCGTTTATATTGATTTGGTTTCTTATTTGATATTTTAATCAACTTTGGTACACCATAATGTAGCGCTGGGCGTTCGGATAAACGGTTCGGTTTGGTTCTCTTCAGTTCCGGTTCTTTCGGTTCTAGCAAAAGAAGATCCATTTAGGATCCAAAAGAAATTCGGTTCGGTTCGGTTCGGTTCTAAAAATTAAGAACCATTTCGGAACCGAACCAACGGGTAATTTTTGTTCTTTCAGGTATTTTACTCGAAATACCCAAAAGAATCAAAATACCCGAACCATTTCGGAACCGAACCAACGAGTAATTTTGGTTCTTCCGGGTAATTTTGGTTTTTTCGGATACTTTCGGTTCCTTTTTTGGTTTTCGGTTCTTACCCGAACCGAACCGAGAACCATGGATCTCTATAATTAGATCCATTCGGGTAAATCAATTGGATCCGAAACCGAACCGAACTTGTTTTTCGGTTCGGTTCGGTTCGGTTCTTCGGTTCCGGTTATTATGCCCAGCCCTACCATAATGAGCGTTGCTTCATCGTTATTGTAAAATCATATATCCATGTATTGAGGCGCCATTCTTGATTGTAATCTTCAACATCTCGGTCGCCTTGTCTAATTATATTTGACATGTTCCTGTGTTTTGCATTAAAAACAAAATTATACATAAATATATAAAGACGAACATATAAAACCAACCAATTATAAAATTACGTTTACCAAATATATTTACGTAGTCTATTGAGTGTTTCTTAAATGTTTCAATCACTAGCATAACAAAAAGTGGATCTTAAGTGTTCACACATCTCTTTAGTTAAGATTGCTGATCATAAATATGACTGTTTTTTATTTTTATGAGGCCATAGTTTTTCTTTTTCTGATTTGAGATCAATTTTGTATGCAACACTTTTGTGTGATTAAATAATTTGGTAACTATTAATACACACAAAAATATGAGGACTAATGTTAGGTAACTAAAGGAATTTTAATATAGTATCAATATAAAATTATAATTTTCAAAATTATGTTCAAAATTATTTTATACGACGAATATAATATACAACGATAATTATTTTAACAACATAAATATACCATATACTATTATTTTTTCCATTTAAAAGTATCATGAAAATAAAATTTAATTATAGTGTTTTAAAATTTAAATTTTTAGATTTTGGTTCATTAGTATGATTTACAATTTAGTGAGATGTTATGGTTTAGAGATTTAGAGTTAATACGATTCATATTATCTAATAGAATATAGAAATTAAATATATAAAATATTATAGCAAAACGATGGATTTAACAATCTATATTTTAACTCAAAAAATCGAGTATATGTTAAAAAACATTTTGACTTAATTACGCCATATATTATAATAAATATTTAAAAATACGTAATCTTAAAAAATTTAATTTTTCTATGCCATATTGAGATTATAATTTTGAAATTAAGATAGACAAGATAAATATATTATTAAAAAAGAATTTTTTATGATATTACATATTTAATAATCAATAAAAATAAAAACAAATCATATATTTATGTTAGTGAAAAATGAAGTATTGTTAAGACATCATAAAATTATATATCCTAATTTCGTATACATATTATAGTTAGTTATGAATACATTGAAATTATATATAAATACATACCTTGATAAGTCTTTGAGTTTAAAATAGATGTATATTTTTATGGTGTTCTTCAAAAATAAGATGTTAATTTTATTTTGTAGAGATGAAATGATAAGTGATTGAGGTTGAATATTTATAATGAATTTTTTTTGTAGTCGCATGTATCTTGAATTCACAAGATTATTTATCGTTTTTGTCTTATATTTTTTTTTCTTTTATTAAAATTATCTGTTTTGGAACCTTATATGTTCACGAGATTGTTTCCTATTTTTGTCATTGGAAAGTTTTGTTTTTATGTACTTATATTTAATGATTTTATGATTTTAAAACTAAATAATTAAATTTTATGATTTGATACTAAATTTATGTGATTTCTTGATTAAATAATTGTTTTCAAATATACAAGATATTTATAATAAGATTATTTACATTTAATTTAGTATTTTTATTTGTTATGATAATTAAGATATATTATGTAACAACTTGCAATAAGTATAAATATGTTAAATCAACACAATATCATATTCTAGGATTTTGATTCATTTTTAGAAGATTTCACAATCTTAATAATGATATTATTTATGTAATTATATCTCGACTTATATAGTATTGTATATCTCATAATAATATCAATTTTTGTTTGATATAATATTATGATTTGAATTGATAAAAAAATATTAATAACTATAAATAATGTGTATATATATTACATATATTTACTTATCATGATTCTATTATATTATATATATAAATTTTTAATTGTATATATAAATATATTTTTTACGAAATTATTATGTCTATGTAATATTTTATTAATTACCACATTATATGATAATTACTTACAAAAAAGAATTATGAATATAATTTTTTATTACCCATTAAATAAGTTGGTATTTCTATAATATTAAATTAAATATATGATTTTGTACTATCTCCTAATCTATGGATCAATAATCATGCATCTCTTGATCTTCAAGACACGTATGGCATATACATATTAAGATTTTATAAGATTAGTAGATACTATAAAATCGTATATGTAAATTGTGTTATTATTCACTATATACCTTTGTTTAGAAAGAAATCAAGTGATAACACAAAATCATATATTTAATTTGATTTTTCTAAGTATATAAATCAATTGTAAATTTTATATTGATTAGGATTATTATCTTGATCCATAATTAATATTAATGTTATGATATATATATATATATATATATATATATATATATTGGTAAATTTAAGATATATTACGATTTAATTATAGATTATATTTAATTTTATTAAATTATAGCATACAATACACATTTATTATATAATACGATTTAAAATTATATTTTTATGTTCTTATATTAATATACTGATATAATGACATGCACTAGATCTTTTATATTACTTGCATCATAGAAGTTATTCTTGACAAACCAATGTCTTATTTCAATAGCGATTCATAACTTATATAGTCGCTCATCTTTATCTGATGTAACGTTTTTGAATCTTCGACTTTACGAGTGGATGACTCGTGTTAAAATTGTAAGGATGTTTTATCACTTTTGTTTTGAATCCGAGACGTTGGAATTAATATAAGCTGATGAACATGTAAGTTAAATTTATGACCTGATTATTACTACATATATTCGTTTTATGTAGATATGTAATTGTCTACTTATGCTATATAGGAAAATTAAATACAAGAAATCATTCAAAAATAGTTTATTACACATATTCGAAATAACTTGCGTGAAAGTGATTGGATTGTTTTCTCGGATTTTAAATTGGTTTGTGCTATTGATGAATTTCTCCCATCTATACATAAATTTAAGATTGTTTGAAAACCGACAATATCTTTTAGAAAGATTCCTTCAAGGAGTGATGTCAATTATTTTAATTTTGCGAATTTTGATGATATCAAAAGAGGGGGTATTAGATCCATGTTTTTATATTGGTAACACACGTTTATTTATTTTTATGTGAATAATATATGTATATATATATATATATATTCAATGTACATATATTTTAAAATTATATACTATGATTGTGTATATTTTTAATTTAATTTAATATTAAAGATATTTTTAATTTAATGTTATATTAAAGATAATAGCGATAGTTATATAAATGGGTATGCATCTATCATTATTAATTATTCAATTGTTCTCTATTCATCGACATACTCTACGTACTCATATCATACATCATTGAATAGATATATACAATGGCGAACTTAGAAATTATTTTTACCGGGTTTATTATATTAATATGAATATTATACATTACATTTCAATTTGTACCATAATGGACTTGGTACTTTTATTTAATATATACAAATAAAATTTGGGCAGAAACCAAAAAAAAAAATATGGTCTTCATTAAAACTAAATTAAAAATGGCAAAAACTAAAAAAGAGAACAAATAAAAAATAAGAGGGTTCAAACCAACATAAATGACCATATTAATAAGTGATTTTAATCAATTAAACCAACAATTTATAATTAAAATTGGTTGAATTAAAAAATATTGAAGATTTAACCGGGTACATTTGAACCCATAAGTGTATACATAGATTCGTCATTGGATATATATCGACTAAACTTGATTTCGTTACGTTAAATTTATTCTTACATGTACAATGAGACAACAATTTCAATATATATAAAATTCATTGGTTTCATATTTTGTTAAATTTTGTTCATTACGCTCATGAAAATTTATTATTATTTGGCTGTAGATTGACTATATTAGTTAGTCATTTTGTTTTCAAATGCTATGCATGCATACAAGCACAAGACTCTTGAATCTAAACGTACGTATACTTATAATACATCTGATTATTATCTTAATATCTAAAATGATTGTATTTTCTTATAATATCACATGAGATATCAAAAAAGAAATTTTTATGCACCTACTATACCAACACATCGTTCTGTCTACAATCAATTTATAGACATCCCAAAACTAAGGAAGAATAAATTAAAAGAAGCTAGACAACAGCGTATGTTGATTTTAAAAGAAAAAAAAATCATTATAAGAATAATCCTGATTAGTGAATTGTGTATTAATTTGTGCAATTATGTATATATATATATATATATATATATAGTTTTAAATAATTTTTACTATATTGCTTGAATTTTATGCGTTATTTAATAAATCTATATATTTTTAGTTTGTGGTTTTGGTGGTATTCAAAATTTGATATTGTGTATTTTAGTTTTGCTTGGTGATTATAATATACATATTGGTAGTTTTTTTATATTAATTTAATAATATTATTCTTATAATTGTAA
>OVBE01010365.1:0-15094 GCA_900406425.1 Iberis pinnata
CTTCTTTAACCGCCTTTGCTTTAGCCTTGACCGGTTCACATCTTCATGTTCCTTTCACACATCTCATCGCTTCAAGTGTTATAAGACATAATCAATGGACGTCTATGTTTTTTCAGGTGCACCGTCTTGATTAGATTTTCTTTTGACTTTTGAGTTCTGTCTCTGGTTATGCTTAGTTTTAATACATGTCTCACTTTTTTGGCCAAAGCCCTTGCTCCTTTTCTTGGGCTTTTCTCTGGTTTAAGCTATGTCTGTAACTGTAAAGCTTTGTTGCCTCTGTTTTAGGCTATCTTATAGCCTTGCTTTTGTTTTATAAAACGTTATTTCTCAAAAGGAAGAAAAAGATAGGCCATAAGGCAGAAGTTTTGTACAAAAAGATAGTGAGATAATAGTAATTCGAAAAAGCCCTAATCATAAGCCCATTTACCGAAACAAATCAACGAAACCCGAAGTGATGAAGCCACTTAATGGCAATTGGGTAGATGATTTGGTTTTTAAATGGTTGGACCAATTAAAGGATATTTTATGCAGAAGTAATTGTCGATGTGGAAGCTGAAAGGCCAACCGATAGTTGATTAAGCTTCTAGAGAACATTGAAATCCAAAATTTGCTTGATCGAGAAGGAGAACAGAAGAGACCGTGAATGCATCAGAAGTTGGAAGTCAGCTAAATATGTATCAGTAAATAATTAGTGATTTGACGTTGGTTTTGTTTTTTGGATTTGGGCCTTATTTCTTGTGGATCTAAATCTGGGTCTATAATAATATTTCAGTAGAAAAAACTTTTACACAAAAACATGTATCTGTATATAATTAGTGATTACAAAAGTGTATCTAATATAAAATTTAAAACGATTTTTTACTAAAATAAAAAACTTCCGATTTATATAATTTAATGTTATTGGATTACTATTTGAAAAAGTGTTATCAAATTCATTGTTGTTGAAATTATTTTAAGTAGTGAATACTCAATGACTTTAGTATATACTTTTATTTCAAATCATATAGTTTTAGGTAGTATTATTGTAAAATTTTTGAAAAAAATGACACTACTTTTTTTCGATAACTAGTTATATTAAATTAAAAATTAAAATCACATGAAATACATACAATTCCACAAGGGAAGATACAAATTCATATTCACATAGATAGATGAACTTCGAAGGGTAACTAATACTCCAAACTAGAGTTGAAATTAGAGTGAATTAGCAAATCAGGTGCTTTTTATTTGAAATTGGGCAAATGGGTAGGTAGGAAAACGTTATTAGTGATTTAGGTGTGTTATTAAAAACAATATTTAATATTGCCGATTGTAGCCTTTGGTCAATTAAAAAAAAAACAAACAACTTTATAAATTAAAAATAGAAAAGGATTACCTTTTTTTTGCATTAAAAATGTAATAAACGGACTTTAAACGGTGTGCCACTTTAGGGAAGTGGATTATGCTTAATTATTACCATGTAGTACTCAATAACCAATAAAGAAAGTAGGTCGCATCGTTTGTCTTCGTACCTTGTTTAGAGAGAGTCGCCGTAAGTCATACTTCTTCAAAGAGATCAACAGCTTTTGACGAGTTTAATGAAAGGTACATGCCGTGTGAATTATTCTTGGAATTGTTTTGGATGTACATAATTATAACAACAACTCTACTTTTTCTTACAGAATCAAACAACATGAAACAACTCGTTGTTTTTTCGGGCAGGTGGATTGTGTACACAAATGGTACATGGGATTTCAAGGTGGATAAATCCAGGGTTGGAAGGTGTATCCCTGTTAGTGATGAGATTACATGGCGTAAGGTGATATGGGTGAGGGTAGTGAAGATGATTACGACTACAATTATTGGAGTGATTTGATAGATCAAGAGAATGTTGAAGAAGATATTAACGAGGAAAGTGACGATGATGATTTCGTCGAGCATCCGATGAGAAAATCTGATTTATCTGCTGCTCTTGGTAAATGCACAACGGATTTGGATTCAGAAGACATATATGGATTTGAAGATGTTAAACCAATTGTTAACGGTGTAGGTCACGCTGGTTATGACGCGTCAACAATTGATTTAATGAAGGATGATGATGCTTTGTATACTGGAAAAATATTCAAGAATAAGGAGGACTTTAAGATACAGATGGCCATATATGCTGTTAAGCGAGTCTTCCGTTTCAAGATTACCCGACATGAGAAATTCAAGACAGTTATGGGATGTGTTAATAAAACATGTGGGTGGCGTGTTATGGCTCGTCAGATGGATATATGATTCTTTATTGTATGAGGTGAGGAATGTGAATTTGAACCATGACAAGAGGGCAATACAATAAACATGCAACTTCAAAGGTGGTGTCTACGATTTTGAGGAACAAGTATGGTACCTTGATGAGTGGACCACGGGCAAGAGATCTTCCAGAAATGGTGCTAGCCGAGCACAACATTGATGCATCGTACTGGAAGTGCTGGAAGTCGCGTGAACTTGCAATTTCTGATGCTCAAGGATTAGAGGAAGAACCATACAAACTGCTCCCTTTGTATATACACGATTTGAGGCATTCGAGCCCGGGCACAGTGATACACCTCAAAATCGAAGTTCACAAGTTAGGTGTTGACAGGTTCAAGTACGTTTTTGTTTCGTTAGGAGTTCCATTGTAGGGATGGTTCATTTGCGAAAGGTAGTTGTAATTGATGGGACTCATTTGAGTGGGAAATATAAAGGCACCTTACTTACAGCGAGTGGTCAAGACGCAAATTTTCATATATTTCCAATTGCGTTCTCCATTGTTGACAGCGAGAATGATGCATCCTGGAAGTGGTTTTTTGAAAAGTTGAGTGAGATCGTGAAAGATAGGTCTGAATTAGTGTTTTTGTCTGATCGACATAATTCAATATACAAAGTTTTGCGTTCTTTTTACAAATTGGCAGGTCATGGTGCATGGTTGGTCCACCTTTGTAGAAACATAGCCTCAAAATTTAAGAAAAAACGATTGCATCAATGGTTACAATGGATGGTGAAGTATTTAGAGAGTATGAGTTCAAGGTGTTATATGAGGATATCAAAAAGAAAGACTTGAGTTGCTGGAATTATTTGGAATCCATTGATTTGGCCCAATGGACACGTGTATATTTTCCAGGTAAAAGGTACAATCTCATGAGTAGTAATATTGCTGAGTCTCTTAATCACGCCTTACTTCCTGCTAGAGATTCGCCTATAGTTGCATTGTTGAAATTTGTGAGAATAATGGTATGTAGGTGGTTTTGTAATAGGAGAAAGAAGTCATCGTCACTAGATAATGATTTGTCACCTGAGGTTGACACTATGCTCCTAGGACACCTTGAGAAATCAGTTGGAATGTCTGTACTCCCAACATCTCAATGGGATTTTGAGGTTCGTGGTCAAGTTGGTGGGGCTTACCATGTCAACCTAGAACATCATATATCTACATGTAAGGTGTTTGATAAACTTGGTGTACCTTGCTCACATGCTATAGCTGCTATTAGAAAGATGGCAATGAAAGAAAGTGCCTTTGTTAATGATGCATACACTAAAGTTGTTTGGGCACATACATATGAAGGTATAATACTACCTGTCACAGATCTAAATGATATTGAGGTACCAGAAGAAGTGAAGGTAGCAACTGTCCACGCACCCAAGACACGACGTCCATCTGGTCGATCAACTAAGAAAAGAAAATTATCAACCCGTGAATTTGAGGTATGTTGTTGCCAAAACATTATTCATTGTACACTATAATAATAAGAAACTCATCTTTGGATGTTTTATTCAAATTTTGTACAGCCACGCAAGATGGACAAAACACCAAAGTGTTCTCGCTGCAATGGAAGTGGCCACAATCGTTCAACATGCAATAATCCACTGAACCATTGATTTGTTGGGACTTGTTTCACTTCTTCATTTGATATTTGAAATTTGCCTTATTTATTTATTTTTAGTGACAATGAAGTTTATTTGATTCTGTTTCACTACTTTTATTATTATTGTTATGTGGACTGGTTATACCATCTTTACGAGTATTGATAATTGGTGGACCAATATACGTCATGTGTTCATATAAATATAATGCATTCATATGAACACTTCTTTGCTCATATGAATGCATATACATGTTATAACAGTTACAAGTAGTCGTATGTTTACCAATTATATGGTAAAAATAGGACATTTCCTGAACCAATATACGTGTGTTTATATGGACGCAAATATATACAAACGAATATATTCATGTTCATATGAATGCATGTTCGGTAGTATAATTCATATGAATACATTATGTTCATAATGTTGTATACTGTTGAAGTGAACATACATATTTTTATATGAACAAAAATGTATTCATATGAACAAAAATGTATTTTGTTCTTCATGTTGTTATATTTTGTTCATAAATATAAACGTATGTTTATATGAACACAAATGTATTCATATGAACACAAACGCATGTGACCACATTTATTGCACAAATGTATTAAAATAAAGCCAAACATGTGCATCAATAATAAGTCACATGACTAAAGTGGTGAAAATTTATGAAAATACATACTAAAGTTGATAGAATAATACATGTTCAACATAGTACTAGCCACGAGAAATGCATCATTTTAACCCAAAAGACCAAAACAAAAAGGTGCAATCTACACCTAGTTATCCTCATAGATCCACTACTAATCCACTAATCTTGTGGAACATCTTCAATAATTACTTTTTTTATAAACGGGATGCAACTTATGAGCTCCCTCCTAAACTCCGACTTTGACAATATAAGTACAACTTCATTAGATGATGATCATTAGTACTCTATATTCAAAAATATAATATAATATTAGAACACATACCAAGACTTCTTAACACGTCCTCCGTTATAACCTGTATTTTTTATATATACAGTCAATACAATAAAGGTTAATGAATTGATTTTTGTATTTAACTACTATATCATGAAGTTAGTAAAAGAATTGTACCTTATCTGGGTTAAGACACTCCTTACATAATCAAACTACAGCTTCCCTTAGTTTAGATTGAAACTGATCGTCTTCGTTCTCCATAACTAAAAATATTGAAAGTTTACTAAAAATGTAATCACTAATGACATAATCTCATAAAAATAAAGAACAAATTTCGGATATAGTTCCATACCAACATCAGGTTCGATTACTGTCTCCTCTTCTCGAATCTCTATTTGTTTTGGCTCCTCTTCTGGCTTCTTGTTTCTGGTTGATCTTCTGACATAAGATATTGTTGGTTCTTTTGGTTTAACACCCTTAGTGTTACCCTTTTTCTTCATGACTTCCTTTCCACCAATCTTCTGTCCTACCTATTACATTGCAAGATTTACATTGATTAATTTGTTTGAAATTAATAATCTGAGTAAACTTGATTGCACCTTCTGATTCTTCGAGCATTGTGTGAACGGAGATTTAGTATACGCTGAAGGAAATCATACGCGTGTCGTACGGTTAAGAATGCCAGCATCTTGAGTAGTTACATTAGTCACATCTTTCTCCTGCGGCATAATAAGGAAAATGTTATAAATATGAGATGATAGCGGGTTGCAGATTCTGCCCAAAAATGAAAAAATTGTTTACTAAAAACCACATCACCTTTCTCAATGAATCATTGTGCTGCACATCACCAAGCAAATCAATCTTACCACCCTCAATTACTCCAATCTGAGCATCCAGAACAATATCTTCCACTTCCATCTGACTTGTATCCTCCACATCCATCTGAGCAGCATAACTTGTATTATCCACGCTATTAGGCTCCAATTTAAAAATCAGACTTTGTTGACTTAAAAAACAGAATTCATAACTTCAAAATCAGAATCCGTTAAGTTCAAGAAAGGTATTACCTGCTCTATATCAATGACACTATCGTCTACGATACCGCCAACATTCAGATGAGGAATCTCCAACACAGTCTCATCGCGTATTGTTTCCTGAAATAATGAATCAAATGTATCACCAAACATATAGCATAAACATGAAGAACATTTAAATCATCAATACCTCCATTTCAGTGTTGTGATCGAGCTCATGGTCTTGGTCATCCGCTTGAACACCTTTATGAGCATGGGCCGCACCTCTATGATTGTGGGGTGCTTTAATGTGGTTAATCTTCTGCAATTCTCCAATTACAAATGCTTTCATATCTTGCATTTGTTCTCCCACCCATGACTTAATTTTCTCTTTAAAAACCTTCATGCGTTTCTCTGCGTCACAATCTAAACAAGACATGATTTTAAACAGAAGATCAACCAGAAACAACAATATTCACATGTCTGCATTTACGTTCATATGAATAATTCTCAATCATATGTATAAATTACATGAATATGTATGCAATATATTCATATAAATGATTACTGTGAATGAACCATAGACATTCCTACTCACATGACTGACCATAGTTCATATATTTATTTTCATTTTACGTGTATACTGTTTATACACGTGTATGTAGCATAATACCATGACTATAAAATGTTAATGAAGCCATATCTTAAATAACCATTAACGTATGATGTGTGATTAAGACTTAGAAAACATACCACATCTTTTGTCAGCTGACCCAACATTGACATCTCCTCTAGAACTTGACTATGCGCCTGCTCCACCACCAACATTTTGTTTCCGAACAGGCAACTTAATAGTTGCTTAGTCTGTGTGTGGTATAGATATGACAAAGGTAGGCCAGTCTTGCTCCTCAAACACATGACCCTCCTTTATTAAACGGTCCATATAGTCAACCCTAGAATCAGACACTTCATCTTCCCAAGTGTAAATAGCAGAGTCCTCGTTTCCCTCTCCTACTAAGAATGGAGCTACAGCCTACTAAGCGTAGCAACATAAAAATCAGATTAATGTTATGGAAAAACCTATAAAATTAAAATTTTACAAAAAAACTTACATTTGGATCCAGTTCACACTCTAATATGTCTCTTTGGTGAATGATCACACCATCAACGTAAGCCTTGTCCCAAAACGATTTACAGTCGCTATTGTCTTTCAGCCTTTCTCCCAACAGTGGAATCAACTGGAAAGCTAGCAATTGAAGAGCCAAAGGGAACCCATAACATATGTGAGTTCTCTGCAATAAACCCTGCTTCAAATTATTGTAGGGATTCTCCCGTCCCTTCTTAGGCCCAACCGTCATCCGACGTATAGAGACAATGAAAGACTCGTGTCCCCATGGATATGCAAGAAAAAAATCAACGTCTTTCACCCATTCCACATAACGTGGAGTGATCTTACCACACTGTGAGGTAGATAAGATTATACCATCCACTATAATGAGTAATGCCAGCTTGAAATTTTTTCATGCATGCATTTCTGGTTGTTTCTTGAACATGTCCAATATGTCCATTAAGGTGACATTCATCTTATCACCAAACAGCGTCTCGTAAAACGTAGGCTCACCCTCATTTCTGCTCTCTACCGATGTGAGCTCGCTTTCATCAGGAATACTTCCACAAGGCAGACCAGTAATTTGACCGAATTTCTTCAACGAGAATCTGAAAGGTTTGCCACCAAAGACAAATCATAACTCGTGTTTTTTAAGCGTCACAAGTTGTCGGCACAAAAGATTGTGAATTAGCTTCCCGCAACTAGGACATCTCGCAACGGGCATCTCAAACAGCTTCACCAAGCACGATTCACACAACATGACTTTCTCAGTTTCATCTAGATGGTTGATGATTGTTGAGAGATACTCTATCTTCATGTAAATATGCGTAGTGCTGTGTTCTGGAACTTTTGAAACGTCAAACAATCTTGGTAGAAGATTGTTGTCCATTTTAATAATTGTAATAAAACAAAAAAAGAATGGCAAATGAATCAAATAACTAATGATTAAAGATTTAAAAACTACGAAATTTTTTAAAAACATGTGAAGAATTGTACTGCATAATCTGTAATTTTTAAAAAAATTAGATATAGATGATTACGAACACTAATTCAGTAATGATTTTTCATTTCAAATGAAAATTAAGATTAATAAAAACACAAATCAAAACCGGTTATAGTTGCTGATAAATTACAGAAAACTCTTAACTTAAATGTAATCAATTTCTCTTTTATCAGTAGCATATAAAATCCTATAAGCAACATCAAAACCCGAAAGAAAACCATTGAAAAACATATGAAACTGTGAACAATCAAAATCGTGAAGACCCAAAAGCACAAACAATCAAAATAATACAAACAATTTTTAGAACAATACAAACCCTAAACACTGAAATCTCACAATAAACACCATAAGAACTAGAGATCGATCAATCTATGACAACAATCAAAGAAACAAATAAGAACCCTAAACCCCCATTTCGCACAACAATCAAAATCGCCGAATATATAGTCAAATCAACCCTAATCCGGAATGAAATCTCAAAAGGAGAAGAAATAGAAACACAAAAGGAGAAGAAATAGAAATAGATAGATAAGGTGAAGAGTGACCCGGCGATTAGAGAGTATAATCGCCGGCGATTAGAGATTAGAACGGCCGACCTTAGAGAATCCGCTAGAGACTTCAATCGCTGGAGAATATGGAGCTCAACAGAGGCTGAGAATAATTGACGGCCGGAGCTACAATGCGGCAGTGAGCTAACTTTAGGAGATAAACTATTGTGAGTTACCTAGGTTAATATGAGTGAGTATTAACTTTCCTTAAGTTTTTTTTTACATTTTGGACTTAATAATTATAAAATATATATTAAAATTAAATTTTAAAATGAAAATAAAAAATAAAAAACAACCAACGATTTTAGTATGAATGATTGAAGGGAATATAATTGTCATTTTACAAGTGAGACTACCTTAATCACAAATGACTTCAAAACACACCTCTTTCTCTAATTAGGGAACCAAAGTGTGACCAATTCTACAATTATTTTTTGAAATTAATCCCATTAAGGAGATTTCTAACACCATAACTATAACTAAACGACTGATAAACCCAACAACCCATATTGTCTGTTAAGACGGGATTTTTGTGCAGATTGCACATACCATGAAATTTTATCCCTCAAGCCTCAAATAACTAAGGTGTCAATATAACAAAAAGAAAATAAAAGGCACATATAATTATACATGAAACAAAAGAGACTAAATGACTATTCCAAATAATATACGAGCCTCCAAAAGTAGTACGTGGCACTACAAGAAAACTTTGGCAAAAGTGATCGGAGGGCCTGACAGCTCAATATCCATCAGGAATTCTTGACGGAACCCTGTTGAATTTTGATTCGTCGGCAAAACACCTGACGGATTTCCTGACGAATAATTCCTGACGGATTTCCTGACGAATAATTCCTGACGGGCATATCCGTCAGGAATCCATGACAAAATTCATCAGGATGTTGGCCTGACAATATATCCGTTAATATTGCCAATAGTTATATTCGTAAATCCTGACGGATAATCCGTCATGACAAAGTCTATAAAACCAGAACCCCCACAACTTCATTATTCACACATTCATATCTTACAAAAAAATGTCTAATCCTTCTTATTTTTAATCATGGATGGATAGTGAAAAAATAGATCCAGATACAAACATTTTGAACGACAAGTATTCGCGTGGTGTTATGGAATTCATGGAATTAGCATCTCAACAACCTCAGACACAACGCATTCGTAAATTACTATGTCCATGCTCTGTTTGTCGGAATTCGCATAATATCAAGATGGATATAATTTCGAATACTTTGTATATGAATGGTTTTATGCCTAGTTGTAAGATTTGGTATTTACATGGCGAACGACATGATATTATTGCTAGTAGTAGTGGTAGCGAACGACCTGATCTTGTTGCTAGTACTAGCGGTAGCGAACCATTGGCCGATAGGATAAAAGAACCTAGAACAAATTTAGATTATGGTACACCTACGTTCAAATGGTTGATGATGTTTATAGAGAAACTATAGAGACGGCTCAAGGTTGGTACGAAGAACAAAATTTAGAAGCACGACAGTTTTTTGATATTTTAGATGCAGCGAATCAACCATTATATAGTGGATGTAGAGATGGTCATTCGCCTTTATCATCTTCTCATAGGTTGATAGGTATAAAGACAGATTATAACTTGCCTTAGGATGCAGTTGACGCAATAGCGAAGTTAGTGAGATATCTTGCCATAGGATAACAATGCTCCAGGTTCATATTACGAGATTCAGAAACTTGTGTCGGGGCTTGGATTGCCATATCAGGTTATAGACGTGTGCATCGATAATTGTATGATCTATTGGAGATGTGACAAAACCCAGACGAGGTGTAGATATTGTTGCAAACCAAGGTATAAGGATACTTGTGGTAGAGTTTCACTGCCTTACAAGAGGATGTGGTATTTGCCACTAAAGGATATGTTGAAGAGGTTGTATCAGTCTGAGAGAACAGTTGTGGCAATGAGATGGCATGCTAACAATAGATTCGATGGAGAGATTACACATCCTTCTGCTGCAGAAGCTTGGCGGCATTTTGCATGTGAGCCAAGAAACGTTTATCTTGGATTAAGTACAGATGAATTCAGTCCATTCAGGAAGCACGGTAGACAGTATTCTCTATGGCCAGTTGAGCCAAGCCTGGGACAAGAACATATCGATCGATCCAAGCATGGATCAATCGATCCAATGCACCTGAAGGATTACACAGAGTTAAGATCGATTGAACCATCACGGATTGATCGATCCCTTTGAAGCCTCGATCATCGATCTCTCTCGTCGAACTGAAAGAGAATCAAGCTAAAAGACGCATTTGACCTCAAGATCTATCATTAGTTTTTAATTATTTAGATTTTATTTTCTTTTACTTTCAAACTATAAAAGCCTTTTTGGCTTATTTTTATTAGAATAAGAGATCTACATCTGTATTTGTATTTGAGAGGATTCTAAACTCTCATTTCTTTATATTCAATTTGGCTTTTTAATTTTTACAATGTTTAATCAATCTATGATTTATGTTCTTACAATCATGCATGAGTAGTCTCTTTGTTAGGTTTTAGGGTTTTCCTAAGGGAAACCAGGTTAATTGTTAGGGTTCAATAGAATGGATTGAAATTTGTTAGGTTTTTAGTCTAGATTTATCCTTAGTTCATGAATTAGAGTAGCTAACTAGTTCATTGATCATATAATTATAAACTCAAAGGGATTTGGTTTAGAAGTCTGATCTAATCTAGATGAATAAGTGCTTTTGCTTGCGGGAGTATTGTCTTAGGGGCTTATGAACGTATCAAATCTGAATTGAAATGCATGATCGAATTATCTAAATACGGCGGGAGTTTGTCTTTAGTAATTTGAGAATAGGGATCTAATACTTCGAGAGGAGATTAGTCTATTGTTGTCTTTCGAGTTGGAAATTATTTTCAGTAATCAATCCCGCATGTTAACCTTGAACTTTAACATGAATACCTGCCGAATTCGCTATTGCCTAGCGTTTTCGTTAATGGTTTTACAACCGTTTTTACTTTATCGTTATTTTCATTTCGCGATTACAATCACTATTTTAATATGTTCTTAGCTTAATTTGATTTAAAACTGAGAGTCGTGCTTTCTTGGTCTCTCTGGAATCGATCCCTCATATACTACTATCTTTGTTGTACACTTGAAGTGAATATATTTGAGTTAAAACCTTAGTGTATCAAGTTTTTGGCACCGTTGCCGGGGACCAATTGTGCCTCTTAAGTTTTCTTTAGAGTTTAGACTAGGAACTTTTTTTTTTAACAGTACTAATCGCGTTTCTTTATTCTTGATTTGCCTTCTTACAAGTTGATGATCTAACAAATCAAAGGAACTACTCAGTCCTAGTAACAAGTACCTCTTGGATTTAGAACCCTCGATCCGGAAGGCGAGAAGAAACTCTCAATCCTCAAACATGATGAGGGATAATCTCATTCCTAATCCATTCTTTCGCGAAGATCCTAACGACCCCCCCCCTCTAGTTCGTCGGATCCCCGTTAAAGAAACATGGTTAAATATCAACCCACCTCCCCCTCCTGAGATAAACAATGCAATTGTCAACCCAATAAGAGGAGGAGCATTAGGAAATCAAGTGCCACAAGGAGTTCAAAGAGGCGGTAATGGTAATCTGATGGAACCTGATGTCATTTTACTGAATGACCCATTAGAACATATTTTCAATCACCGACCTCAACAAGACAGGGTTCTAGTTACAGACTTCAACAACTCTGAGGCTTTCCTTGCTAATAGGAATGCTCTTCATCAGATTCTGTGGTCTTCCTATTCCAGCTCATTCAACTCATACGCTAGAGTCAATTCTGTGGTCTTCCTACTGAAAACCCAATGAATCACATAGATAGTTTTTAGGATATATGAAACACTGTTCAACTTGATGGAGTCCCTGGAGACTTTATGCATTGCAAGCAATTCAATCACTCACTAGCGGACAGAGCTCTAAGGTGGCTAAAATCTTTACCACTTAAATCCATAGAAACTTGGGATGATTGTAAATCCAAGTTCTTGAGTCAGTTCTACACTTCTACTAGGACTAATAATTTGAAACACTAGATTTCTCAGTTTCAGCAAGGTCCTGCAAAATCTTTCTATAAAGCATGGGATAGATTTAAGGAGTATCTCCGGGATTGTCCTCACCATGGATTTTCTGAGCTATATCTTTTAAACACCTTTTACAGAGGTATTGAGCAGCAATATCGGCTTTCTCTAGATATAGCTAGTAATGGAGATTTTGTGACAAAGCCAATATATGAAGCATATCAGCATATTGGCAACTTAGCTGCGAGTAGCAGCAACCATTGTTCAAATTCAGATAGGAAAAGAGGATCATCTGACTCAGAATCCTCATAACTGGCTGAACTAAAAATGTTTCTTAGTCAACTTTTCAATAATCAGAATCAGAAACAATTGAGTTTGTCTAAAGATGTAGAAAAGAATGAAGTAGACTGTTTTGCTCTTCAAGCGCCTCAAGTTTTAGAAGAAGAACTGAGATGCATCAACAACCAATGTCAAAGATGATTTAACCAAAGATACAATCAAGGGTTCAACAAAGGTTTTGTCCTTAAGGCATTTGTACAAAACGCTGGAGGAACTGGTTTTCAAGGAAACCGGAATATGAGCTTTGTTCCAAACTACAATTCAGGCGGCTTTCATCATCAATCTCAGCTTGTTTATTAACAAGCACCTCCACCTCAAGCTCAGCAAGAAGACAAGATGGAAGCTATGCTCAAAAGGATACTAGAAAGTCAGCAACAAACCAAAAAGAACCTAAATGGTAAGATCGATAACATATATTGTGATTTGAATCAAAAATTTGAAAGCTTGTCTACTCATATCAAGCATTTGGATACTCACGTGGTTTAAACCGCTGAAGCTGTGAAGAGACCAACAAGTTTTCTTTCTGGGATGTCTGATTCAAGTTCTAAGGAGGAGTTTGTGAATGTTTTTACATTGAGGAGTGGGAAGTCTCTGGTTGGTAGTAATAGAAAAGAAAAATCTGATAAAATTCATGTCAAAGAAACCGAAAAACCAGCAGAAAAAGAGAGATTGGAAAAGTCTAGGAAAGATGGAGAGGTTGAGATCGATCGATCCAAAAATTAGGAAAAAATCAGATTCATTGGATCAATCGATCCAAGATAGATCAATCGATCCTATTAAAATAGGGAGTTACAAAAGAAATGATCGATCTATCCCTGATGGATCGATCGATCTATCCCTAATGGATCTATCGAAAGAGATCGATCGATCCAAGATAGATCAATCGATCTTATTAAAATAGGGAGTTACAAAAGAAATGATCGATCTATCCCCGATGGATCGATCGATCTATCCCTAATGGATCTATCGATCCATCAGTCAAAGATTCGATATCAACGAAAGAGATCGATCGATCCAAGAATAGATCGATCTATCCAAGAATAGATCAATCTATCCAACTCCCCATATTTTTGAAACTCCAGTTCAAGTTTACAAACCTAAGGTTTCGTACCTAGTACAACCAAAGAAGTCCAGAAAATATCTAGAAGATTAAAGTGCAAGGAGATGATCAAGGAGTTGGCTGTTCGATTACCATTCTTTGATGCTTGTCAAATGATTCCTTCTTTAAGAAAATATTTCGAGATCATGCTCACAAGTGATGTAGGATTTTTCCACTCGATTTCAATTCCCTATAGCACTATCCTGGTGATTGTAGTATGTAAGGTGTTAATCCAAATGGGTGGTGCTAGCAATCTAGATGCAATGGATTCTATTAATTCAAGCTGAAATAAAAGATGGGAGTTACTAACAAGTCCTAAGTGAATAGAAAATGCATAGAACTAAAAGCATAAACAGAAGCAAACATGCATAAGTAAGTAAATAGATAAAAGACAAAATAAGTAAAAACATAGGAAAAGCAAAAAGGATGAAGATGAAATCAAATGGGAAGAGCTCCTGAGGACAAAGGTAATTGACTAGAGATACATCCTGAACTATCTAAGCACCTAACATACCTCAAACAATGAGCTAACCCCTAGACAACAAATTCATATGCAACCAAGTCCAATCTCTTGATAAATGAAATAATCCTAAGCAATCACCAGATTAACTCTCGTTAATGGTACACTACCTAGTAAGCATGAAGAACCAATCTACTAAAGCCAATAAGCACCCTAAACATCTAATCTCTTAGGCTAGGATGTGCAAATATCTGAAATCACCATGATCAGGCATTTCATTGAACATCTTATGAGTGCCGAAATGCCTAAAATCAGATTTCAATTGATGTGAAAGAAATCAATGATATACTTGTATTTTAACATATTTATAGCTTTGTTTTGCATCCATTTTAGGCAGATTCACTAGAATTTAGGCACATATAGGTTGCATTTGCATATCATTTCATATTTCAGGTGTTGAAGATGAATAAATTCAAAAGAGAGATCATTTGGATACAAAAGAGCCAAAAAGAAGACTTAATATGGATCAAAACAACAAGCCTTAAAGATCAAGCAATTTGGGGATATTAAAATGGAAATTTCATCACTGAATAATGAATAATCTTGTAGCCATGCATTCAAGCTTTCAAAAAAACCAAATATCACCCTAAACGCCCCAGGGAGTTGCAAGATATGAACCGGCAAA
>OVBE01010366.1:2564-15094 GCA_900406425.1 Iberis pinnata
GAAGTCCTTGGTAGATGAAATCTAGTTGATCCTCATGATCAATAGCTTTACCCAAGAGAGCTAATTGATCGAACTTGATAACAAGTGTCTGCATATACTCATCTATGGTTTTAGTACCTTTTGGAGTGTTTTGGAGTGCTTGTTTAATTTGTTTGATATGCACATGCTAGGTTTTGCATATGTGGAAGCAAGAGTTCTCCATATATCGGCCGTCGTTACGGGTCTGGATACCAAAGGTTGAATTGCAAGAGAGATGGCACAGATTAACCCACTATAAATGAGTTTATCTTGGCGTTTCCATAGTGTATAGCTTGGATTGGTTGTGGTTTGACCATCAGTGACAATGGTTGTCAAGATGGCCAGCCAAATCATATCCATCTAGGAGAGCATGGACTTGAAGGCTCCACACCATGTAATTGGTGGAGTTCAGACTTGTAACATTGGCCATGTTGATGTTAAGGAGAGTGGTGGTGGTTGTGTCGATAGTATCATCATTGTTGTTTGTGGCCGACATGGTTATTTAGAGAAGAGAAGGAAATAAGAAAGAAAATTTTAGAGAGGCAGAGAGAAGATGGCGACAGAGAAGAAATTAGGTTATAAAAGAGTTGGATCTGATACCATGCATGAATAATGTCTTGTCTATTATTGATTCACAGTATGTACATTATATATTACAAAGGCTAAGTTGAATANTAGAAGAAATTAGGTTATAAAAGAGCTGGATCTGAAACCATGCATGAATAATGCGTGTCTGTTATTGATTCACAAAGGCTAAGTTGAATATGGCAAGAAGTTATATACAGAATAATTGATTGATTACATAGTATATTGATGTATCCTTAATAATTTGTACTGTCCAAACTATTTACACCTAAACTTTATAGGTAAATTTAATTAAACAAGAACTTTAATTACGACTGAAATACCCTTCCTCCCAAAACTAATCGATTCAAACTATTTCCCCCTAATTAATTAATTAATTAGACCAATTGCGATTACAGATTACTAAATAGCGTTTTAAAANATTTATAGGTAAATTTAATTACACAAGAACTTTAATTACGAATGAAAAACCCTTCCTCCCAAAACTAATCGATTCAAACTATTTCCCCCTAATTAATTAATTAATTAATTAGACCAATTGCGATTACAGATTACTAAATAGCGTTTTAAAATAGTTATGGAACTTTATACCGATTTTAAACTAATCCAATTTTACACCAAGTGANATAGTGATGGAACTTTATACCGATTTTAAACTAATCCAATTTTACACCAAGTGAGTATAATTTTCAGAATAATTTTTTTTTTGTTGTTGTCATTTAGGATTCTTCTATCCTTTTTTACAGATAAAAATCGATTTACAAAGGGTTTTCTGATTGAAGGAAAAAGCATAAGATGAGCTTAGGCAGATTGTGAAGCAAACATTTATTTATAATAATGATGTTTTGATTCTTTGAGTAACAGTGGAGACAATTTCGAAGCAAAAATATATTGCAGCAAAATTTGCTTTAAAATAAACTGAACAATTTTGTAGTTATATGCATACGTCTGTATCATTAGTAAAAATTTCGAATACAAAAGAATCCATTCAACAAAACGTTACATAGCTTTGGTAATTTTTTGTTTCAACTACAACTAAATCATCCAATAAAACCTCAAGAGAAATCAAAAGATGTGGNAAATCAAAAGTTGTGGCATTTGTCTAATCAGTCAATCTTCACTGAGGAGTAGATCTTCCTAACAAACCAGAAACATGCGTAGAAACCGATGGAGCCGGTTAGCACAAAGTACTAGTAAGAGATAATGTTGAAGCAAAAATCGATTGAAGCAAAACTTGCATCAGATTTCAAGAGAATGTAAATCGATTTTTGCTTCACAATCTACCTAAGATCATCTTCTTCAATTTGTTTCAACCTGAAGAACCTTGGTAAAACGATTTTTCTATGTAAAAATAGTGGAAGAACCCTAGACGACCTAAATTGGTTTTTTATTTTGCAAATTAAACTCTCTTGGTTTAGAATAATATTAGTTCAAAATCGGTTTAAAGTTTCATCACTATTTTGAAACGATATTTATTAATCGCAATTGGTCTAATTAATTAATTAGGAGAAATAATTTGAATCAATTAGTTTGGGGGTTTCTCAGTCGTAATTAAAGTTTGTGTGTAATTAAAGTTTGTGTGTAAATTTACGTGTAAAGTTTATGTGTAAATAGTTTAGACAATACAAGTTTGGGGAGAAAAAAAGTCATCAACCTTTTTTTAAAAAAATATTTAGTTCATGTATAATGTTGCATAGTGACTAAGTTCGAGTATGAGCTACAAGTTATCAAACAACTGAAGTTTTTTTTTTTTTTTCGTTGAAACCCTAAGAAAAAAAAAATTAGGATATCTATATGAGCATCATCCTTTTGAACGAGAAAGGATAGTCAATGCTCATCCGAGATAGAGTTCGTCTAAACATTCATTTTCATAGCTTTCTATGATACTTGATATAAATCACCCAAATATTTTGGTATACGACAAGTTTAACACCTATTTATATTTTATTTCGCGTCCGTAACAAATATATTCACTTTGGTTTTCTCCAAAGTCATTCACATCCTTTATTTGAATATTTTTAGTGGATCTTTCATCGTTAGAGTTACTAAAGCGTAAATCTCTCATATCCACTTCCACAACCTTGGCTATGCTTAAAGGTGGATATATTTTTATATAGGAAATGGCACGTGCTACATATTAATAAAACTTTTATCATAAAATTGGTTAATCATCACTTTATCTACCAAGAGGTGTTGGGTTTGAATTCAAGCTTTCTCCATTTTAAATTGTTCTTTTTTCTTTCTTTTTTTATTGTCCTTTTTTCTTTTCCTTACATACATCTTCCTTTTTAATTTTTTTTTCTTTTTTAAGTTTACTTTAATTTAATTTTTCCTAATATAGATATTCTTTTTTTATTTTTTACTTATTGCTAGTACATATTTTAATTATTATTATTTCTCTTTCTACTTGTTAATTGTTCTTTCTTCTTTGCTTCGCACATTTTTCTTTTTAATTTTCTTGTACTTTTAAAGCTTTCTCTAATTTTATTTTCTAATACACATATTCTATTTTTTATTGATTAATAGTACATATTATAAGCTTTGTTAATAATTTAATTCAAAATATTACCATACCTCTTTCAACAAAATAAAAAAAGATATTGGTAAAATTTAGTAGTAAACTTGTTTGAAAATATTTCGTACATGCCAAGATAGATAAATGTTTAAAATTTCATTTTTGCATAATCAAACTATTATATATGATTTTTAAAATTTTAATATTACGATTTTAGTGTAACGTTTATATCTATAAAAATAGATAAAAATCAATATATACAATTTTAAGTACATGATATTTAATATCTTTCATAAATACAAAGCAAATTTTGTATGTACAAAAAAATATGATATAATTTTATATTATTATAATATTTTTCTTTGCCCCACAATATATTTTTTTCTGTGTCCGCCACTGGCTATTTTTTTACTTCTTACACATGTTCTTCTGCTTGTTATGTCATCGATGTTGGTGGTGTCGTACGCTATTCTCCTCTTTGTCTTAGTTATCCTTTGAACTTTATTTTGGTAGATGGTTTGTCAGTTTATCTTGAAAAGGGCCTCTACTTTGTCGATGGGTGTTCCTTTTGCCGATTTTTAGCCATTTGTCTAATGGAAGGTGTATGACTCAATCCTCGTCGCTAAGTTTGATTTGGTCTCTCGTATCGGGTGCATGGAAGGGCTTCAGCCACTTAGCCACTCCGTTGTCTTCCGACTAAACATGGGTGCTCCTTGTTCCATGGCAAGGATTCCCCCATCAGTTGCTTAGAAAGGTCAATATATACCTCTTCGACTTCAGGATTATGCTATTGTTTAATGGTTATTGATATCACTCGATTTTGATGCCTTTTATTGAGTATTTATACTTGCTATTTAGCATCATTTGAGTATTTTCTACGTGTTTTTTGTATATTTTCATGATTCCAGGTATTTTGGACGTTCTGGAGCAAAAAGGTGGTTTTGTGCACAAAATGGATGTAATTTGACGAATGCAAAAGCATAGTTCAGTAGATTAGCCAAAAGTTGATAAAAATTTGGAGATTTTGCTATGAATGTAATTGACTGAGATTTTAACTCAAACTGGCCACGTGAGTTAGCTTTCGTATGAAAGTGATTTGAGGTCAATCCACTGAAGCAATCAGAAGTTATGACGTTTTTCCAGAAGACTGGTCAAACTGTCTCGCAGAAGAAGCATGTGCAGCACGTGATGGAAGTAGATCGATCGATCCACACTTGGATCGATCGATCCTGAAGACTACCAAACTTACGGAAGTTTGGATCGATCGATCCGAATGCTCGAGATTTATTGAAGAATACTAAAAAGACGTTTTCGTCCTCAAGACTTATCATAGGTTTTCCTTATTAGGTTTTATTCTTTTTTGAACTATATATAAGTTAGAAGCTTTGGTTTATTTTTAGACACACCGAAGAGACACATAATACAATTCATTATTGTGAGAGCTTTTCTGAGAGAGACGAATTGTGACACCTGCATTGTAGATTTAGGGTTAAAACCTGAACTTATCTAGAGAAAATGTTTTGAAAAGGACTACACATTTTGATAGAAGAGGTGCTTGTGCGCATTGAATCAAAACCCCATAGGTAAGAATGCATCTATTTTAATCAAACTAAACTTAATGAGCTGGTTGAGATGACTTGATGGTTTGATTGATGTTGGATTTAGAGTAGGAAACAAACTTTTAGTTATGTGGTGAATAGTTCTTTCATAATGGTTGTTTAGGATCAGTGTCTTTAAAGTTTTGATATCTATGCTTAAGGTACCTGAGATTCTGAGAGTTCCTGTGTGGTCGTTTTCAAAACCTATTCTCTAGATAGGTTCAGGTTTTAATCCTAAATCTACACTATAGAGTACAGATCCTCGTAGTATAGTTAAGGGTCGAATCCCACAGAGACCAGACATTACGACTCTCACTTAAAAATCGATTCTAGCTAAGATAAGATAAAAGAGGGAATGTTTTTGAAACGATTGAAAAGTAAAGCGAATAATTAAAAGGGAGTGTAAACCAATAAAATAAAACGCTAGGCGATAGGGAAGTTCCACAGGTATTCAGGTTTGAGGTTCATGTTGACAAGCAAGATTAACAATGAAAATAGTTCTCAACTCAAAAGACGACAATAAACTAATCTCTTCCCAAAGTATTAGACCCCTATGATAGAATTTCTAGAAATAAATACTAACCTTCTCACGAAATCTTAGATCTCTAAATCAGATAATTAAATTACAGATTCGATATGTTCATAAGCATTCAAAGACAACACTCCCGCAGTCAAAGATATTTATTCATCTAGACTAGGTCTGATTAAATAAACCAAATCCATTTTTATTTATTAACCTAAAACCATGAATTAGGTGATGAGGCTAATTCAAGTAATGATTAAAAAAATATAGACTAAGAACCTAACAATTTAAATCCATTAAAGTCAAACTCTAACCATCAAAACCTGTTTTTCCTGGGAAATCCCTAAAACCTAACAAAGAAACTACTCAAAGATAGCCAATCATTCAACAATCATTAATAGAGAAACCATATTCAAAAACCATAATTTAATAAAAGTAAATAAGAGAGTTCATAATTCTTCTCCAAAATACATGTGTCAGGATTCGTCTCTCTCAGAAAAGCTCTCAAAATAATGAATTGTATTGTGAATTGTATTATGTATCTCTTCTGTGTGTCTAAAAATAAACCTAAGCTTCGAACTTATGTAGAGTTTAAAAAAGAATAAAACCTAATAAGGAAAACCTATGATAAGTCTTGAGGATGAAAAAAGTCTTTTTGGCATTCTTCAATTAAATCTCGAGCATTCGGATCGATCGATCCAAACTTCTGTAAGTTTGGTAGTCTTCAGGATCGATCGATCTACTTCCATCACGTGCTGCACATGCTTCTTCTGCTTTAGTAAAATCGTCATAACTTCGGATTGCTGCAGTGGATTGACCTCAAATCACTTTCATATGAAAGCTAACTCACGTGACCAGTTTGAGTTAAAATCACAGTCCATTCCATTCATAGAAACATCTCAAAATGTCGATCAACTTTTGGCTCCTCTACTGAACTCTGCTTCTGCATTCGTCAAATTGCATCCATTTTGTGCACAAAACCACATTTTTGCTCCAGAACGTCCAAAGTACCTAGAAACATGAAAATATACCAAAAACACATAGAAAATACTCGAATGATGACAAATAGCAAGTGTAAATACTCACTAAAAGGCATCAAAATCGAATGATATCAGTTTTCCTCCACAGTGGTTTGTTCTTATATCATGTGGAGAACTCAACATAGTGTTTAGTAGGGTTTGTTATGGCAGTGCCTCTTGGGGTTCCGGTGTTAGTAAGTGGTCTCTTATATCCTAGCTATCTCTTTGTGTTGGGCTCATTCTAACACCCTACTCCCTATGCTGTTACTACCAAACCCAATAACCCTTAGTATGATATTGTCCGCTTTGGGCCACAAAGGTTCGCACAGCTTTTTTATTGGGTATCATCCCAAAAAGCCTCATACTAATTTGGAAATTGACTCCTTATATATCATCCATTTTTTTGGCTAATCTTCCAATGTGGGATATTTGTCAAGAACCACGCGGGTCCCATAAATCACCCCAGTAGAGAACACAACGTTCTCGTTGCATACTAGCTGGCCCTCCTGATTCCATCCTAGAATCGACGCGCTCTGATACCAACTTCAACTTGTAACACTTCACTTCCTAAGCTGCTACTACCAAACCTAATAACCATTAGTATGATATTGTCCGCTTTGGGCCACAAAGGTCCACACAGGTTTTTTATTGGGTATCATCCCAAAAAACCTCGTACTAATTTAGGAATTGGACTCCTTATATAACAGCTAACTTTCTGACTGATCTTCCAATGTGGGATGTTTTTCAAGAACCACGCGGGTCACACACTCCTCCCAATCTTAAATATCCCAGCTTTGGTTGTTTCTTTGTGCACTTTCTGCCATTTTTTTCTTCATTGGTGTTGTTCCATTACATTTTTCTGAGTGAGTAATGCTTAGTATGTTAGATCTAGGGCACTCCATTACTCTACTTGTTGGGCCTCGATTTGAAGTGTCAGTTGGTCATTTTAATTATGACTTCGTCATTTCATAAGCGTGTCGTAGAGAAATTATTTTTACTTTTCATGTTTTGTAACATTTTCTCCTTATCTGATGGGATGGTCTTATTCAACATTGGAGGTATTTGGTACATTATGATTTGGTCTTTGTTTGACCTCCAAAGTTTCATTGTCTTAGGTTATGCCTTTGTATCCATTTTGGCTTTTGAATTTATAAGTTTGGCCTTGTCTTTATCTATGTTTTAGTTATTCTAGAGGTTTTATTGTTGTTTTCTTTTCGTAAAACTGTGTCTTCAGGGAAATCATGTCTTCTTCCAACTTTTTGCTTTGAAGTTTTTTTTATCATGGTCAGTTTTGTTTCTCTCCTTTTTGTTAAGTAAAAGTTTCATATTATAGAAAAAACTTCAAAAGTGACACGAGAAAGAATACAAAGTTGGAGGTTGAAAAAATTACTTTGAAGTCAAAAGCCGACAAAAATACAAATTCTCAGAAAATTTAGTCCAAATAAAAAGAAATTAAAACAAGATTCAACGCAACATCTAACCAACTAAAAGTGTTAAAGCTAATCAAGAATCAAACAACTACATCCTATGCCAAAATATAACGCAGAAAAAGTCCATCTGATCAAAGCTCAGTCGATTCACAAATGAGTTAACCAACTGAAGAAGACATAGCAGTCTGCAATCATGATTAAATATTAAATACTAGGGTGAGCCCATCTTACGGGTGGTTCAGTGAGAAGCGTAATATTTTAGTTTTATGTTTAGCCAAAAAAAAAATCTGCTTTAATTTTAGATGTCAATATAATTTAGCTATTGTTTTAACGTTTTAGTGAACATAACTCTTCAGAAAGCTTATAACTCAACAAAACTTGACTAAAAAACTATAACAATGAATAACAATTATTATAATTTATTCTTTGTTATCAGAAGCCTATAATACGTACTTTATTAATTGTAAAAGACAAAGGAATTAATATCAACACTATGTTTTTCAGAATTTTAAAGTAATATGTTGTAGGATTTTTACTTTTAGAAAATTTTGTAGAGAATTCAACTTTTAATATTAGACAGTAGCTTTATAAAAAAACCATGAATTTATAGCTTTGAAAAAATAACTTGAGAGTTTATTGCTGACTAAGTTGAGAAAGACATCATACAAGACGTTGAAGATAATCAGACAACATGTTAGAAGTGTGATATCAGATATGATGCAAACACAACATACAACATGTCAGAAGCTTGGTACCAGACAAGATATTGAAGAGTCATGAGATAAAATGTTAGAAGTTGTGTGTAACAAATATAGTTGAAGATGTTGATCTTAAATATAGAAGATGACTTCAATAACATTCCGAATAGCTTGAAGACAAGCTGGTTCAACAGAGTATCTTTCAATACAGTGTAAGATGCGGACTCATAAGATTGATAGGATCACTGAGTTGATTGGATTGAGAAGCTGATTGAAGATGCAATAGCAAAGTATCGTTGATTCAGAAGGGGGAGATTGAAGTTGCAAATTCTAGAATCAACGAACTGATGAAATCAGAAGAAGGTTAGAATCAAAAGCTTGTTATAATCAACATGCTAATGGAATCAACTAGCTGACAGGATCAAAGAGCTGAAGATATCAGTGAGCATATGATGTATCACAGTGCGTGTGCTGATGTGTCACAAAAGATCTCTGTTGATAAACAGAGAGCTGAAAGTGACAAAAAGCTGAGTAGAAACAAAAAGTTGAATGGGAATAGAAGCTTGATGAGAATCAACGCACTGAATGAATCAGCTGAGATTTCGGAAGACGAAGAATCAATTGCGGTCTTATCTATGAAGACATAATCTTGAAAAGAATCTCAACGAAAAGATTATACCAAGAAGATATTTGGTAGAGAATATTATGGAAGAAATAATACCTTAGAGATATTCTTGGAGATGTCTTAAAACAAAATATTTAATATATTATGGGAAGATTATATTTGGAAGAGAATCTTAACGACAAGATATCAAAAAGATATTCTCTTGAGAAAATCATGGAAGGAAAAATATCTTCTTGGAGAGGTTTTTGGAATTGTTCTAAAATAGAATATATGATATATTCTGGAAGATATGAAAGTGTTGATGTGGCACGGAGTGCTGAATGACGTGGCATATGATGCTGATGACGTGGAACATAACGCTGATTGACGTGGCACAACAAGCTGTTGATGTGTCACAATGATTGGTTGACAAACAACATATAGGATTTGATGACATGGTTATGCATCAAGATCCTACAGATTTGTTGAGAAAAAGAAAATCTTTGGAAGAAAGATTTTGCTTGTTGAAAAAGGAAATCTTTGGAAGAAAGATTTTATTGTTGAAAAGGAAATCTTTGGAAGAAAGAATATCCTTTTTGGTGAGATTCTTGGGGAGCCTAAGAACTATGTTTTCCTATTAGTATATATAGATGAGGAGGTGGAGGCGTGCAGGCCTCAACACTTCCGAATCTATTGTGTTTGATGTGTTCCTTCAAAGCTGACGAAAACATGAAGCTGATGAAGGGAGTGTTCGTTCTACAGATCGCTGTGGAACTAAAATAGTGGTTTGGTTCAAGCTGAGGGAAGACTCAGAGTTGAGTAAAAGCCAACCATATGATGAGAGAGTCGTTCGGGGACAAAGTAACAGGTTGTTGATAAACAAGAAGTTAGGTTTGTGTAACACCGATTAAGTTGATTACTTAATAGATCTCTAGCTGTGCTTTTAAATCACTAGAAAAGAATGGTAGCATGGTAGGATGCAGAACCTTAAGCAATTGTATTTGTATTCTAGTTCTAGTGGATTTGCTTCTAGACAAGGTCTCGGGGATGTAGGGAAACCGAACCTTGTTAACAAACGTCTGTGTCTCTTTCTAATTCACCACATGCGATTATCTATGCCTTTATTGCTTATACAAAGAATTAGTGCTGAATGAAACAGACGCATGTATGGAAACACACGCCTGATAAACATCAACAGAAGGTTGCTGATGATAATGAGTAGGTTCTTCATACTTCCAATTGGTATCAGAGCGGGTCACCAACAAAAGGATTTGTCTTCTTTAACATGTGAGATCTTGTGGAAAGCATGGAGAATCAACAATTTGATTGTGGGATGATACAAACATATGAATTGCAGATAAAGAGAGAAAATCAGTCGATTGTGAAAAGAATGTTATCATCTAATGATAAGCAAACTCTTCAGACACAGAGTAGTGATACACCTTCGCAGAATGATGAAAATAAGTATGTTGAATGTCAAGGATTTAGACAGTTTAAATCTGATTACATATAAGTGTTATGAGTAAACATGGGTGTTGTGAGCTCAAATTGAGGTGCCAAACGAGTTGGAAAAGTCAAAGTTTGAAGAATCAACTGTCTGAATAGTTAAAGAATATCAAGATGCTGACAAAAGGAATAAAGACCTAAATATACTTATATCACTTGGGAGAACATAGAATGATTAGTTTGGAGGAGATACCATTATGATTAAAGCGGTAAACAAGAGGGTGTTGTATGCCGGAATCACGAGTTGGTCAAAAATAGATGTTCGAAGATTTGAAGTATGGTTTGTACTAGATTGAGATTGTTTGTTAATTGGATCAGCTATCTGTTTTGCAGATGCTCATTAATCTGTTTCCACTTCATCGAGAAACTGTTATGAGCATATGTCAGGCTCAAATCTTGTTCTATTGGCGGCATCGGTATCTTTTTGATGTGAGAACAGTTTGTTATGAGTCTATTTGCATCATATGGACTTCATAAGGTTATTTATCAAGTTTTGAGTGCATGAGTAAAGGTTTTAAAACGAATTAGAGGTTTGGATCATGTCAATCCAATCAAAAAGTTGAGGAACATGCCACTAAAAAGGAGTCAGTCAGATGTTTGTTGATACCTATCAGATGGGTGATGAGGATCATATATTTGAATTGAACAGTCTAAATGGACAACCTAGTGATGAGCAAGTTGGCAGGTTTATATGACTTGTGAGATTTGTTTTGTCATAATCAACATAGTGATTATCAGATCTCAGCTCCACGAACACCACAACAGAAAGGTGTCCTTAAGAGGAAAAACAGAACGTTTAAAGAGATGGCTAGAGCATATTGAATGGTAATCAAGTGGAAGAGCACCTCTATCTAAAGTAGTAAGTACAATATGTTATGTGATCAATCAGGTGTATGTACGAAAATGGTCAATCAAAGCTCTACATAAGAAGTGAAAGAGAGATACACCAAGTGTGGTGTGCTTTCATGTGTTTGGGTGTGTCTGTTATATCTGTTATGATAAAGATCAGTTGGGAAAATGGTTTTTCAGGAGAAATTTCGGTTGGGAAGAATTATCTGAGAAAAAAAAAACAGAATTCAAGCATCTGATGGAGTGTCTGAATCAATAACTTGTTCTCTGCAGTTTGTGTGTGTGATTGAACCTGAAACTCACAGAAAAGCATTCATTATTTATTGTTGGGAAGTAACAGTGCAGGAAGAATGGGATCAATTCAAGAAAAATGATGTAGATTAAAAGCCTGAGGAAGGAAACGTTTGTTAAGGGTTGAACAAAGGGTTGTAAGGCTACAAGATTTGAGATCCACGAATATATCAAATAGATTGATATGTTGTAAAAAAGATCAACCACCTGAGCATAAGGACGTTGGTGAACCTGCATTGATCAGGTTTAAATGAATCTTGAACTCATTCAAGTTGTTGAACTGAAGGGGACAATAGGGTGGCTAGGACAATGAGCTCCAGAATGAAATATTTGATCTCTTCTGTCTAACTCACAAAAGTTTGCACGAGTAATCAGCTTCCTATACACGGAAACATGGAGATCTATTCAAACGGAAAAGGATACCATGCAAGGTGTGGTAAGAACATTGAGTTGTGAAATAAAGAATCATCTTGAGTACAACCTGAGGGATCTACAACTTGAGAGTTATGATGGTTCAACAGATGATTGACTGTTTAATCTTGCATATGGACTTAGTGGAAAAACAAGATTCTAATTTCATTCACCTGATTGTATTGTGAAATTCTTGGAGTTGGTTGTGGTTACTCTCAGGGCGGAGGAAAGGCTTTTGATATGGTAGGTTATCATGTTGCTCGGTTTGAGTCAATCACGTTTCTGTTTGTGGTGTACACTAGAGTGATAATCTAAGTGTTGTTTATAAGAAGAAGGGATAACTTGTCAAAAGTNCAAGACAAGACATGTTTGAATGGAACAACTGCCTGATGATTGTTCAGACCTTTGTAGATGGCATCCAAGGGTAGATTCTGGTGGTTAGCTCTCTGAAGCATATGGCATAAGAACTTGAGATGAGCATAT